>JAEANM010002188.1:0-25227 GCA_017656035.1 Myanophis thanlyinensis
CCTTTCTCTCCATTCATTCTACTCTCCCTTCTTTCTCTCCATTCCTTCCTTCTCCTCCTTCCAGCCTTCCTTCCGAGTGGCGGGGCGGGGAGAGAGCGGCGGGGCGGGGGCAGCCCAGCAGGCCAGCACCCCCGGCCTGTCTCCGTGACTGCGGCCGGCCTCAGCTGGGGGCGGGGAGAGAGCGGCGCGGCAGGGACAGCCCAGCAGGCCAGCACCCCGGGACGGTCTCCGTGACTGCGGCTGGCCTCGGCTGGGGGCAGGGAGAGAGCGGCGGGGTGGGGACAGCCCAGCAGGCCAGCACCCCCAGTCTTGTATCCCGCCTCCTCCTCAGGCCAGGGCGGACATAGCGCATGCTTGCGCTGGCAATCCCGCCACTTTCCAGCACAAGCATGCGCTCTGTCCGCCCATCCCCAAGCAGAGTGGACGGGCTGCTGGAGGAGAGTGGGGGAAAGGGGGGGACGGCTTGGACGTCATGGGCCGGGTAAATGTGCTCCGCGGGCCGCATGCGTCCCGCGGGCCGTAGTTTGAGGACCCCAGAAATAAAGTATGAATATACTTATTCCTTTTTGCTCAAAAACTGCTGCTTCTGAGCTGTATTCAGCGTCTTAGGCAAACAGGAAGATAATCTTTATTTTCTGACATTCACTGTATTGTCCTTAATACGTTGGGATTGAATTTATAATAGGGATACCACATTTGAATTGCCAACATTCAAATGTATCTGTATCTTCTTGCTACCAAATAGGGATTGTATGGATTTTTGTGGCCAAGATCTATTCTTAGTTTTTAGTTTTGAAACATGCTGGATTCAGTTAATATGCTTTGAAAAGACAAAATAATTGCTTGGTTGATCTTTAGTCTGCACAGCATGTAATTTCTGAAGTATTTGTTTTGTTTATCCTTATAATAGCTATGAACAGAAGATTAAAAGGATAAAAACAAGGTTAATTGTGATTTTCTGAACAACTAACGAAGCAGACTGGATTGAGGTTGATTCCATGTCTTTTAGATCAACTGTCCCTTGATATTTTTCAGGTCTCCTTGGTCATAATTTGTCTTTTAAAACACTGGGCAGAGGTAGAGAATCTCTAACCTCCATAATGTTTCTGAAATTCAGTACCTCAGTGTTTATATCTAGTAGAAGGATGTATTGTCAGTTGTCAGCAATATGAGAAAATACAGATAATCCTTGATTTATGACTACAATTGAGCCCAAAATTTCTGTTGCTAATCAGACAATTGTTAAGTGAGTTTTGCCCTAGTTTACAGCTTTGCTTGACACAGTTGTTAAGTGAATCACTGCAGTTGTTAAATTAGCAATAGGGTTGTAAAGTGAATTTGGCTTCCCCATTGACTTTGTTAAGGTCACATAACGTGATCACATGATCCTGAAACACTGCAAGTGTCATAAATGTAAAAAAATGTCATAGGTCACTTTTTTCAGTGCTGTTGTAACTTTAAATGATCATAAACAAATGGTTGTAAGCTGAGGACTACCTATAATACATGGATTGAAGTATTTGTGAATACTAATGTTTATGGGATTATTTTGTCTTTGTGATAGTTGTGATCTTTCTGTTGCACATGGTACTTCTTTCAGTTCCAAGGGTCTTATACCCTTTGAGCTGAAGAGAAAAAGTATCTTGCATTGATGTTTCCCTTTAAGGACTGGTATTTTTTCAAGTAACTGTTTAATATATAAAATGCTTGAGAGAGGAAATTGTCCTATATATATGGTTCCAATTATACAACTAAACTAAACTATACTCACTTGAAATAATTATATATTCTTCCTTGTTTTTCTTTAGCCTTGCCGGTATTAACCTGTATTCTTTTCTGTTTTTCTCATTCCCTTTCTTTGTTGTTTTCATGCAAGCCCTTGAGACAAGAGCCTTTTTTTTTTTTTTGGTAAAGGATCATGTAGATATCCTCCCTAATTAAAAAACAGCATGTGTTCCTCAGGGGAGATAGCAAGAAAAGGCACTCAGCTGAAGATAGCTGAGAAAACTATGGTGCACCTATGCCAAGCGTAATTTCTTAAGTCCATATTTCAGGTGAAGACATTCTCAGAAGCTATTTTTTTTGTATTTATCATTATAAAGTAGCTTTGAAGCTAAAGACTATTTTTCTGTTTAAACCAGTCTGTTGTTACTTAGTTCCTTGCTCTGAGATTGTTCTGACAGTGCATTTGACTTTTTACACTGAAGAAACTTCTTAAAGATGCTTCTCCTATGTTAGTGCGTTTTCCCCTTAACTTCATTTACTAATTGATTTTGATGCTTTGATAAGAAAAAAGAAATCCATATAATTGATTGCCCATAATGGAATCAGATTCATGTATGAATCTATTTTTACAGCAGTGTGATTTTTGTTAGAGCGCCGTGTTGACATATCATTACTCCTGCCTCCTTAACTGTTGATTACTGAGGATCATGTTGGTATAAAAATGAACTGAAGTTAACAATTGATCCAATTTTTCCCCTTTACTTACTTGTCAGGCTTTTATCATGCAATTAGTTTGCTTTATTTCCTGAATTTAATCAAGGGATGGGTTTAGATTCCCTTCTTCTGTGTTTGTAAACTTGCACATTTTCTCAGAAATCTTATTGTTTGCCTATTGAAACTTAGTTAAAGAAGTAAAGGTGGAATTGAAATAGCTCCACAGTGGTTCTTGAGCTATAATGGTAAGAGCCCTCCATCTGGTGGTAGTTTTTGTCTAAGGTTGCTGTTCTTCATTTTCATCCTACACCATCCTACCTTTTTTCTGCAGTTCAGTAATTTCAGCAAAACAACAGTGGTGTTTTGTTTATTCCAGACCTTGAAATGGATTTCAGGACAGTTAATACTTGTCCTAAAATTCCGTTTAATTTCAATCCTGTCCTTTTTCTATGTTCATGTGGCTTTCAACATGAATTATATTCAGGATGGTTATATGCTATATTGGGGTTTAAGGAAAGTGAATAAAATGTAATACCAATTTGCATATTAGTGAGGCTCTGAATATTATATTGCTTACAACTAAGATGCTTTGGAAAGAGATAAAGAACATTTTCAAAGCAAATTTATTGCAAACAGAATAGGATATCATTATAAACTAATGAAAAATGGAGATTAAGATTTACATGTATTTTTAAAAAGCAAATCCTATTTATTGATGCTCTTTCCAGAGGCATATATTACTATAAATAGTCAGAGAAGGAAAGAATAGTCTGTTCCTGAGATATATTGTGACAAATGTAATTACAGTAATAAAGCGTACTTAACTAAATTTTGGGATTATGGGAAATGTCTAAATAAGCTTTTTTAATGGATTGTTAACCATAACATAAATCAGAATTCTAGGCTCTGAAGAATTAATACAGCTTTTGAGCTGATTTGCAGCTAAATAAATAAGTTACAATTTCTAGTTTACACCTTACATTAGTAAATTACAGAACATTCATGGTTTCTTTAGTCATTCCTGCTGGCAGCAAGTCAAAAAAATAATACCGATGGTGCTACTCATTATCAGGTCACAGTTCTTGGTTCTTCAGCAAATGTGGTCTATGAGTCATGTGAACCTTCAATTACATCTTTTAGAACAGGAGTGTCAAACTGGCGGTCCGTGGGCCAGATGCATCATGCACAGGCCATCCCCACCCTAGCTCCGTGAAGGGAAAAAACATTGCTAAATGTCACATGATGGCAACGTGAGGTCGCAAGTTTGACATCCATGTTCTAGAAATTGCTACTCTGGTCCTGTTTTAGGCATGAAAAACTGCTGAGTAACTTTGGCCAATCATCTCAACCTAACTCAACTCACAGAAGGAATGATAGAACCTCAATTTCTCTAGAACTCGGTCCATGCAGTGTTCCAGAAAAAAATATGGCATCTGATTTCATAATTATTGAATTAATAGCCTCCAAGATCTTAGTTTCACCCTTTTTAGGCCTTGGTTTATTAACTGTTTCCAAGGAGAAAGAGAGTTGCTAGTCAGCAGTTAGTACCCTTGTTGTTGATGTTATTTGATCAACACGACTAGAGCAAGTGAGCCAACTATAATAATTACATATTTTGCACAATCCGCTAATGGTAATTAAAAACATGCAAGCCTTTGTTTAAAGAACCAGATTAATATTCTAAGATTTAGTAGATTGGTTTATATTGAATATGAAGACATGGTAATTACCAGCCATTATTTCAGAAACATAAATGAAAAACGCATTATTGAAATCTAGCCAGTTCATCTTGATAACTGTGTACCTCAGGACTTTCTTTTATATCTGCTCATGAGGCCATCTCAGAGATCAGTAGTTTTGCTTATCTAGTAACATCTAGTAATATCATGCTATGCAACCCTACTTCCACTTTCTGGTCTTGTTTATTTTTAACTGCTTGGGTAGGGAGAAAAGAGAATGTAACAACACAAAGTTTATTTGTATATTTTATAAAAATAGGCTGTAGTTCCTTTTTTGCCTACCACAACTTATAAAATCTTACGTCCAAATAGATTTGTTGACAGCAGAGAAATTTCCATTGGCAGGTCCTGTAAACTTTTTAAAATCACAGCTTAGTTACATGAATATCACTAAACTCAGTTACATGAATATTAATCAACAACTCAAGTTATGTGAATATTGCACAGGTATATCATCTAGAATGCATTTGAAGGTATTGTGAATGTAGAACTCACTATTGGGCAAAAGCTTTTTAGTAGGTAAAAAAAGAATGAGAGCATAGATTGGTTTAGGATTACAGAAAACACTTATTTGTAACCTCAAAAATGTGACTCAGTTAATAAAGATAATTTGTTTGGAATCTGTGAAATCATAGATTGACCTGACTTGGGAAATAAGCATTTATTAAAGCATTTATACCTTGCTTTTATGTCTCATAAATCAGTGAAAGAATCCCTGCTCTCAGGCATGTACACAACAAAAATATAACTGTAGATGACCTTGACAGAAATATGCAAGAACTAATTATTTAGTTATTTATATATATCCTGCCTTTATTATTTTTATAAATAATTCAAGGTGGTGAACATACTTAATACTTATTTAATAAATTAAATAAATAAATAATACTCTTTTCTCCTCCTTTCCCCCAACAACAGTTCTGTGAGTCGGGCTGAGAGAATAATTGGCTCAAGGTCTGGGTACCCAGCAGGCTTTCATGCCTCAGGAAGGACTACAACTCACAATCTCCTGGTTTCTAGAAGGGAGGGGGCCAAAGGGGGCTAACATTCTTTAAGTCCTGGGAAACAAGAAATCTTTAGAAATGGCTCAGACAGATGTCTCTCTGATTCACTGGGTTATAAGAAGGAGAAATATAATACAGACTTCTAAAGTTCCGCTATTGCATCCAGTCTCAATAAAGTGTCCCACCTACTTGATGGGAGTGAAAAACATAGAAGAAAAAGAGGGAAGAAAAATACATGGGCACCAGTTATGATGGGATTTCCCCATTCCCAGTGTATTGAATTATATTATTCTTTCTTACAGGATAGCTGGCTCTGATGGGCTTGTTAAGAACAGAAGAAGGGCAATTCTTCAGCCTTTGTTGCTGCTTCTCTTCCTTGTAGACATTTGGTGCTGTAAGTAAATAAAGATATATCTTGTGAGCCATTTCCCCATCTTTTTTACCACTCCTTTCTGTTCTCATCGCATTTGAACCTCAACCAATAATGCTTTGTGTTAATTAGTACCCATCTCTCTCCGAACTGGGGAAATACAGTAATTGCTGACAACTGGTGCATAATAGGGCTTTGGAGGCAGAGAACAGGATGACAAATTGTAGGTGAATCCATAAGGTGAAATTGTGACAGATCGTAGGTGAAGAGAAATATTTTCATATCAAGCCATTACCAAGCCAATAGTTGCAGTCCTGAGGGGCTCTTATTGCCACTTTCTTGCTTCTCAGCTTTAGCAGCAGTTGCCACTTCATTCCTAAAAAGCCTCCTTGCCACTTTGATGACAACTAGAATTTGTCCTTGTGCCCTGGTCATGTGCTTCATTTGGTTTGTGGCAATGTTTCTCAACCTGAGCAACTTTAGAATGTATGGTCTTCAATTCCCAGAATACTCCAGCGAGCATGCTCTATGGCAGGAGTGGGCAATTGTGGCTCTTTTATAATTTATGGACTTCAAATCCCAGAATCCCTGGGCAAGGCAACCTAAATAAAATGGAGAAAACATTTTGAAGTGTAAGGGTTCCTTACACTTACACCTCACCATGTTTCCTCCATTTTATTTAGGTTGCCTTGCCCAGAGATTCTGGGATTTGAAGTCCACAAATCATAAAAGAACCACAATTGCCCACCCCTGCTCTATGGGATTCATATGGGTGACTGCAGAAGAATGTGTATCTCTCTTTGTGTGTGAAAAAGTACAGATGGCAGTCACAACAGGGAGATCAAAGCTCAGCTTTTTAGGTGGGCCAGGGCCACCATTTTGACATCTTATACTCTCCATAGATGCCATTTTGACATTACATACTCTCCATAGATGCCCCTCAGGCAGAAAGAGGGCAATTTGACCTTCATCTTCTCCTCAGCAGCCAAGCCAGTAAGCAAAGGAAGAACTTGTGCAGCTTTCACACCCTACCATGAGACAGCAGCTGCTTCTCATAGATTACATTTATTTCTAACCCAGTCATTGTCATGTGAACTGATTATCCACATCTCCCACTCTTTTCAGCCCACTGTCTCCAAAGCTTTTCAGTGGGCCAGCTTGTAACTCACCAGGCCTGCCTAGTGCTAAGCTTCCTCTCATTGGCCATGTGTTCTTGTTCCTAGCTGATAGGAGCAAAAGCCCACAGAATACCTAGTGCAGGTAGTCTTTATTTAAATGACTACCTCATTTAGTGACCATACACAGTTCCCCCAGTGACAAAAATGTAACTTCGCAACCAATCCTCATATTTAAGATCTTCGCAGGTTTGCAAACAACGGAAAACTGTTTAACAACTGAGCTGCTAGTCCCAGTTGTAATCACTAAAGAAGGACTACTGTACCATCCTTGTCTGTAAATCATGCTTAAGGAGGAAGTAAGAAGCAAAGTGATCTAGCAATTTAATCATTTGTTTACTTGGAACTGGGACTGCCCCCCTCAGTGGCCACCAACCAACGCAAGAAATGTCCAGTTAAGCATAAAACAGCCCTTGCACCCTGAATGGAAAGAGTAGCTGCTCATACTGTCTGTGGGTGGGAGGAGGGGGGTCTGGTTTCTGTTTTTTTTTCTAGGTTTTGTGTTTTTATTCCCCTTCTGTATTTTTAAACACAGCAAGAGGACAAATGATCCTTTCTGACTGGGAACAACTGCAGAGGAGTAGAAAGTCAGAAGGGGAAGTCAGGGAAATTTTGATTAGAGGCAAAAGATTAGGTTTTTTTCATAGGCAAGCAGGATATAATTACCATAAGACTATTTTCTTTTGTATGAGGGAAGCAAGCATTTTAAGACATTGCCTCTCGACTCATTTTTTTCCCTTCAATTTTTTCAAACAAATATATATAAAATAAAAATTCACATGAGAAAAAAAGACCCCCACCATAAATATTTAAACCCCCCTTTTAACTTCAAATATTTTCCAAATGCACATAATTTTATACATATTTGAAACAGTATTGTTCATGAATCTTGTCCAGTTTTTCTTCTCAAAGGAAGAGATAATGTGGCAATTGTTGATTGACAGAATTTGTAATTTTCAAAAAATTTGCTAATTATTTCTAATACCCTTTATATTGTGAGTAGTTTTTTCCCATCTCCTAAGGATTTTACTTTTTAGTAATCTTATTCCGGTTTCTCTACAGGCTGTAGAAATCTTTTGTTTTAATTCTGCTTAGGGTTTGTTTCTGTCCTAGTAACTACACTTTTTGATTTGGGATATGCAGAATGGATTAAGATACCCAGGCCAATTTTAGTCATGATACATCAAGAAATAGTGTGATTAGGAAGACAGCAGCCTGAAAGTCATGTATGTTTCTCTTTCTCTTTTATGCATTTTTTTTTAAATTAAGGATTTTGATTACAATTTAAAAAAAACCCCCAATGCAAACTAAATGTGAAGCAAAAAGAGTAGCAAGAATGAATAAAAAGTGAAAAAAAAGAAAAAGAATATGATAAAGAAAAATAAAATTATATAAAGGAGCGACTTCTAACCCTCATTATAACAAATATAAATTTAATAACTTTTCACCCCACATTATTTTACAGATGAATATCTCTTCATCCCCATATCTCATTCTTTATCAGCAGATAGTTCTGGACTTGTAACCATTCATTCAGTGACTTCTTGAAGCTCTGACAGTGCTAAACCAATGGTGGTCTTCCTAGTTTTTATTTCTTCTATCCCAAACCCAATTCTTCCATATCCTATCATTCTAATTTGTCACTACTGTTTAACTGAAAGAGGTAAGGGATTTAGCAAAGGTGATTTCCAGTTCAAATGAAAGCTTATTTTGGCTATCATACCATCTTTGAATAAAAGAACAATATTCTGTCTTTGACAGTCATTCTAAAATGCTGTGGTGGGAAATTGTTCCTCCTTTTTATAATTTTAGATAAATGCCAACTTGCAGAGACTAACTTAGAGAACAAAAGGTTGGATGTTGCTTCAAAACAAACATCAGAATAGGATGGAGAATACAATGCTTGAGTTTCTAATGTCATCTGGTGGTGGATTTTCTTTTGTGAAAGATTAAGGAACTAATTGTAAGTTTGTAACTTGATATGTGCAATATCATTTCATATGTTTTTTCTGATTCCCCGCCCCCATACATGGATATAGTTTTTTTTCTTTAGCCTTAAAAATAACTGTGACATACTTATTATATCCCATTTTAAATTATTAAAAATTCAGGATTTCGGTCTAAGATAACAGACAGTATAATGGAACAGACAATATAGAGGGTTTTATCTTTTCTACCTAATAAGGTCATAAGGAAATGTAAATGCGTTTGGCTTAAATTCAAAGTTCTCTGCCCCCAATTAAAGTCTATACAGTATAAGATTGTGTCAGGGTTTACTGCAAATGAGACAAATAAAACTAAAATTGTTATTCTCCATCTGCTCCTTCATCAGTTTTAAGAGGTCTTACAAATAATGTTTCTAAAAATCTGAATGCTAAAAACTGATCTGAAGGAATGCTTTGTAATTGGTACATTTTTCTACTTAAATACAGGAACCTGCTTTTCCCCCCCTCTTAAATCAGGGTTTTGCTTCAATCTTGAGCTGAAATGGTATGAAAAGAAGATTGGCTTGGAAAGCCTCTTAAATTCCTTGCCTGTGTGTAGTTCTCTGATTACAACGTCCCAGAGATAATGCCATCCTTGCCGAATGAGGGAGGTAAGCTACCTTATTGCAGAAACCTTATACTTTGGGTTTAACAAGAAATTTATAGGCAGTTCAGATATTATGTATTCTGTTCAGTCCTGGTAATACCTCATGCATGATTATTAGATAATGGACCTCAGGTATAATTCCATTATGGGTCGTGCTGCTTCTCTATATTTTTTTTTAAAAGACATGGAATTTGGTGGGGGTACAGGAAAGGATTTGAAGTACTTATCAAGCTACTTCTATATTGGAACTATGCAGCATTGGTATTCCCTATATAACAATTGATTTGGACATTCATTAAAACAACTGCATCTGCTTTCAGGTTCATTTACCTGCAGCAGAAACCCAAGGAACAGGTGATGTTTTAATGAGTTGTAGGCAAGAGTTGCTTTTGTACTTCCTGTCATTTTAAAATATCATTCTTGAAATAAATCTGAAATATTATACCACATTACTGATATATGTTTAGGCAGGATTGTATGTTTACACTGCAGAAAGATCATGAAAGAAAGAAAGTTTTGCTAGGATTGAGAAGATTATAATTACTTCAGTGATGTGTAATACAGTGTCATTTTAAATTGAAATTTTATAATTGGTATTTCAAAATTTTGTACACTGCTTGTTTAGCTTTGCTCTGTTTTTAAGATCATGCGATAAAATGATTTTCTGTGTATGCTCAATTTGCTGAAAAGAGAGTTTGATAATTATTTACTCTATCCTTTTTTTTTTAAACAGATAACCAAGGAACCACTTCTTTGTCTTTGAGTTCAGGCCTATCTTTTCAAAACTCAATAAGGAGAAAAGTCAGAGAGAAGAAAAAACATGCGACCATTACTGCGAATATTGCTGGCACAAAATATGAAATTGGTAGCAAGCTTACATATTCTACTTAATTTGCATTTAATCCTATGGTAAAATAAAGGTGGATGGAGAAAAGAAAGTTGCATAGCCAAAAAAAGCTTTGCGTGTCAAAATATTGCATATCAGGATATTAATGTATTTTTTTCTTGAGAAAGGTCAGAGGCTCTTGCTTGGGCTTTCATTCAGCTTGTGATCACATCTATGCCTACATTACCATATAGTGACACATTCAGAAATTTTAATAATAGATTAATGTTAAAAATTAATCTTGACATTTCAATCCCATCATAAGTGAGTGGTAACTACCATGCTTCAAAAATCTTATTTTGTGGAGTGCTTGGTGCTTTCTGAGTTTGGTTGTTTGCTTATAGATGTTTCATTACTTGACTAGGCAATATCATCAGTGCTACTGAGTGGGTCACTGGGGGTGCGGTGTTATCCTTGGTAGTTCCTTGACTAGGCTATTGGTTCTGTTACCATAGTCGGATAATGAAATGTTTGCAAACAAACAAGCAAACACAAAGAACACCAAGGACTCCACAGTTTAACCATGAGCTATATGTAATTCTCTTTTATTAAAACCCTACCCTTCTGCTAGAAAGTTGTATTTTTATTAGAATGTATTTTTTTGTCTCAGTAAATTGCTCTAGCAGGTAATCCTAAAGGTGCATTTCATTTCCATAGACATTCTAGTAGCTAATATTTTTCAATATTATGCATTAAGCTCAGTGTGGTCATTCAATTTCACATTAATTTTACACATGAATTACAAAAGAGAGCACATCATTATTAAACTGGAGCTTTCAGTTAGGGAAAATCTGTTTTTAATTGGGAGGATTACGCTGTGTAGTTACAATCTGTGCAGTCAATACCATATTCTTGCTATAATTATCACCTAAAGCCATGATGACGAACCTATAGCACACGTACCCAAGTTGGCATGCAGAGCCATCTCTGCCGGCATTGTAGCAGTGCCCCAACTCATGGACTGCGCATGCATGTGTGTGTGACTCCTGCGTGATTGCACATATGCAAAAAATGCCAATACGCGAACCGTGCATGACTGCACATGCACAGAAAACATACATGAGTCGGGCATGACTGCATATGCTAAAATGCCATGCTCTAGTCATGCATATATCATGCACATGCACTAAAAATGCCATGTGTGAGTCGCCCACGACTGCATATGCATGAAAACTGTCGTGTGTGAATCGCTTGTGACTGCACATGTGCACGACTCCCATGCAAATTCACATGCGCACACAACTATGCATGTGGAAAAGATGCTGGCACACGCGCTCGTATTTGGCGCTCGGTGCCGAAAAGGTTTTGCTACCACTGACTTAAACTGAAAGTATCATTATGAGAAACTTCATTATTTAGAAGACTTTTACGTAAAATGTGACAGGATTCCTTGGTTTTCTTTTTCTTTTTGTTTCATTTTAAGCTTCAGTGTTAACCATTCAGAGTTCTTGAATATTAGCTACTATTCCTTCAACATTCTGTCTTTGCTTATCTGTGGCTGCGATCACTTAGATTTTGTCTCATTTTTCAGTTGGCATAAATGAAGAAAAGTACAAATATTAAGTACAAATGTTAACACAAAGCAATTAAACAAGAAGAGCATGAATAATATATCTTCCACTATGCAAATTTAGTTAGAAAATTGTCAGAATCAACATATTCCTATGATTCAAATAAAAATCAATTGGAGGTTTTAGTAGATTATTTTGAAAGCTAAAAGGACTTAAGATTCCTTTATAAATCAATATTTGCTCCTAACCTAATGCACAATCATTGTATTTATATAGTAGGGAGTATTAGACTTGGAATACAGGTAGTCCTGGATTTATGACCAAAATTGTAACCAGAATTTCTGTTGCTAAGAATGACAGTTCTTAAGCGAACAGTGTCTAATTTTACAACTTTTTTTTGCCACAGTTAAGCAAATCACTATAGTTGTTAAGTAAATCATGTGGATGTAAAGCAAATCCCCATTAACTTTGCTTGTTAGAAGCCAGTTGTGAAGGGCACAAATGGTAATCACATGATCCAGATATGCTGCAACTTTCATAAATGCATACCAGTATTCAAAACCCTGAGTTTCGATCAGTGTGACTGTGAGGATGCTGCCACAGTTAGAAGTGCAAGGACCGGTCATAAATCTCTTTTTTCAGTGTTGTATCTTTGAACAGTCGCTAAATAAATGTTTGTAAGTTGAGAACTACCTGTATTCATATTGTGGGCTGAATAATGTGAGTAATTTTAATAATGTTGTGTGCTAATATTATCTGCTATACATCCAAATCTAGAAAATTAAGGTTAGTTCTCTGGATATTGAGAAATCTAATTGTTTGTGTTGATCTTCATGTACCTATTTCTGTCTTGTAGTCCGGGTAGCAATAGAAGAAATGGGATTTGTGAAGACTCGGGATGATGATGAGACCGCAAACCTTATCTGGAGTGACTGTGCTGTGCAGCAAGAAAAAATTGCAGATCTCCAGAACTACCAGGTAAAAATCAGGAAACACTGAGATATTGATTAAAGTACTAAACTGTTATATGTTCAGGATTTCTCTTAGTAGTCCAGGTCAATTAATCCTGCCTCAAAATTGGAAATAAACTATTTTCAGCAGATACATTTGGCCGAAGTATGATCAAGGTATGGTTCAGAGTTCTAGGCAAAGATTTTAGTGTCTATAGCTTAGACAATTTCAACCCTTTGAAATAGACTAGGCAGGGAAACAGATAACACAAGAAATATTAATATTTTATTGATATATGTTGCTGATATAGGCTACCCAAATTTTAACCTTACAGCTTTTCTCTGTCCCCACTTCTTATACTAAAGAAAAAAAAGGTATAGTTATATTGAGTTTCTTTTTTACCCCTTCCTGTTTTCTCAGGCAAGTTCATATTTTTATAACCACTGCTATGTCTCCTTTTCAAGAATTATTTCTGTACCCATCTACAGCAGCAGAGCCCTGTCATATTTCTAGCAGAAATCAAATTGCATGGACAGTCACAATTCGAATTGAGTTCTACACATGGGTCAGTTTAGAACAGGGTATCACAGATGTTGTTTCATCTCAGCTAGATTTCTGGTATTTTTATGGGCATGGTTATGTTTTCTTGGCAATGGTACAAAAATGGTTTGTCCTAGTCTTTTCTAGGATAGTGTATGAGTGTATGTGTGTTTATTTCACTGTCTAGTCCAAAGCCCTAATATTTCCCTCATTGAGTGGTCAGAATCTGCATAGTTGGTTTGAGATAACCAATTTTAGCTAGGTGCTGCCATCTAGCAAGTAAAAGGTAAAAACAACAACAATCGAGTTTGATTGCTGGAAACTTATGCAGATTTATGCTAAAATCCTTTGGTAATATTGATTAGATATGCTAGATTACCTTAGAGTAATAGTTTAGTCCTGATCAGATCATTACTGTCAAGGAGATCTTCCAAATTGTCTCATACTTCTCTCTTTGTTATTTGGTTCTCAGTGCAGCAACCTGGCACATTTGTATACTATTCAGAATCATAAATTTTGAGTTGGGCAGCCTTATATATTCCATAAGTAAATAAAATATTCTTATATGTTGTATGTCTGTATGAGGCCTCAGGCAAGCCAGTGATTCTCTAGGGTTACACTTACTATTAGCTACATTACCTAGTTTTTGTTCCTCCTTGTTTGGATGGGAGAGTGGTACCAGTGAATAGCTGAACAAAAGCACGTGAAACATTGGTGTATTTCAATATTCCTACTTCATTTGCATTTCCCCCCAGTCCCACACTCCAAATCTGATTTTTTTTTTAATAGGAAGAAACAAAGAGCCGTTGTGTTCCTAATTGATAGTTTGTTCAGGATTTAAGTGATCTGGGACCAAATTCCTAAATTGAAAGAAAAAGAGAAAGATTGTATTATATTAATCACCCTCTATATAAGATTGCTAAGAATCCCATACAGGTAGTCCTCTCTTAGCAGCCATAATTTGGACTGGCAAGTTTGCTGTTAAGCACCGCAGTTGCTAAGTATAAGATTGTGTGACCATGGTGGGTCTACAATGTCATTAAGCAAGACTTCATATGGTAACGATTTTGCAATTTTACTTTCACATTCTCTGACTGCTTCTTGGAAGCTGGTTGTAAAGCACAAGAATGTCAACCACATGACTGCGGGACCCTGATGGCTGCAAATACATGCTGCTTGCAAAACACCCAAAGCATGATGAAAAGACTGGTACGCTGCAATGATCATAAATACGAGGACTGGTCGCAAAGTTGTTTTTTAAAAAATCATTGTAACTTCAAATACTTGCTAAATGAGAAAGTTGGTTAGTGAGAATTACTTGTACATATTTCTGGTCAGTACACTATTTACTAAATGTCGGAAGCTTCAGAATATATTTAATAATATTATCTTGCACTTACAGTTATTGACTGATCTTCAGGTTTAATGTGTATCAGCTTTGTGAGAGAAATTCCTATCTAATGTGTGTTCTGTTTTTTTTTTCTTTAACCAGAGAATCAATCATTTTCCTGGAATGGGGGAAATCTGTAGGAAGGACTTCTTGGCACGAAACATGACCAAGTAATTTGCTTTCTTTTTCTTTTTTTTAATAATGGAGAACAGTTGATTACAATGCAGGTTCAGAAGTTTAAATATAGCTACCAGTTTATTTTATTGGATATCCAAGTAGTTCTTGAATGTCATCTAGTTCCTAAAGTACAAAATAGGCTGGTCATCTACCAGTCTTTGGTGGTTCTTCCAAAAAGTTGTTAAGGATGGATCTATCAATACAAAGGACAGCCATGTGTCCAGCAGCTGCCATTAGTGATACTTGATGTGAGTTCAGGGGCAGCTATACAAGAAAATTGCATACTTTATGTCTGGGTGGAGAACGATGGCCCTTTTATGACTTGGGGGCTTCAACTCCCAGAATTCCTGAGACAGTCATGTTGGCTCAGGAATTCTGGGAGTTGAAATCCACAAGTCACGAAAGGGGCATGGTTCTTACCTCTGCTTTACGCCTTAAACTTCTTGAAGGCTTCCAGTTAGCCTGCATGGCAAATAAGATGGTTTTTTGGCCTAATTCAGGAAAAAGTTAACTTTTTAAATCAGATTGATTATGTTTTCTTTGTGTTTGTTCATAAGCAACAGAAAAAATATTTCAGATTGGAAAAATTTGGAAAAAAGTTTTCTTGTAAGGAATTCTTCACGTATTCCCATCTTGTAAATATGCAATCCATATTTATATATATTTAATTTGATTTTTAATTTATGTTGAGAGTCGCTAGACAACACTTAACAATTAAATTTACAAGCATAAAAATAGTTATCCTGAGATAACGCCTTGTTTTTTTCCTCATCTCTATTGTATTTATGACATTTTTACTAAGGTAGCAGAGAAGTATAATTAGAAACTCAGAAAGCTGCTTTAAACTGATTTGAGCTATAATCATGGTGTGCTTGTATGTTTGGGCATGTGATAAAACTCTTTAATTCTCAAATTTTATGATTTTTAAAAATAAACAATAATAAATATATTAGGATTAGTACTTATTATTACTTTAAAAACAATTTTGCTAGGCAGTTTGGTCTAGTGTTTTAGGCACCAGGCTAGAAACCAGGAGACTGTGAGTTCTAGATCTACCTTAGATATGAAAGCTGGCCTGGTGACTTTGGGTCAATCACTTTTGCTCATCCTAACTCACCTCACAGGGTTTTTTTGTGGACAAAAAATAGGAGGAGAAAGGCGTATGAGATACGTTTGCTACTTTGAGCTATTTATAATGAATAATAAAGGTGGAATAAAAATAAAAATAAGTGGTGTGATCTCAGGAGTGTTGGGCAAGGCAGCATGGTACAGAAATGGGCTGGCTGGTCATACAACCCATTGCCTGTGGGTTGCCCTTCTCTATCCTAAATCATATAGTATAAGAGGGACGCATTCATATCAACACTTTCAATGCTCAGCAAGCAGAAGAAAAATGATCTGACATTAACCACTTCAGTTGTCATTTCAAAGAGAGCTTGAACAAATTAATTTAGCATTACTAATGCCTTAAACCAAGAGAAGATGAGCCTGCACGAGTGCTTCTTTGTTTGATACTTTGAATTGTTTGTTTTCCAGATTCCTGGAAAAACAAAAGGGGCTCTGTAGAATGGATTTCTTTTCTATGTTTTCTCCCTTTAATCGATTAGGCCACTTTTGCAGCTTAATGGGACTCCCCCTTCATCTTTTCTAAATAGAGAATAGATTCAGTTGTATGAAGAAAGCGTCCCATAACAGTTTCCCCATGGAAAAACTAGCTCACTCTTCCTCAAAATAGCACCCTTCAAATTTGTTCATATATCTCTGAGCATTCTCAGCTGATATCCCAAGAAGAGATCATGGAAGATATAAATCTATATATTCAGAGGGCATCAGATTAGAGAAGACCTAGTCTGGACTTGCAATAGCAGCCTTCAGAGTTAAAGGTAGTCCTTGACTAACAATGGCAGCCGAAGCCAACATTTCTGTTGTTAAGTGAGACATTTGTTAAGTGAGTTTTGCCCCATTTTATGACTTTCCTTGGCACAGTTGTTAAGTGAATTACTGCAGTTGTTAAGTTAGTAACAAAGTTGTTAGGTGAATCTGGCTTCCCCATTGACTCTGCTTGTCAGAAAGTCACAAAAGGTGATTACATGACCCCGGGACATTGCATCCGTCATAAATATGAACCAGTCGCAAGCATCTGAATTTTGATCATGTGACCATGGGGGTGCTGTAACGGTTGTAAGTGTGAAAAGACGATCATAAGTCACTTTTTTTCAGTGCCGTTGTAACTTTGAATGGTTACTGAATGAACTGTTGTTATAAGTCGAGGACTACCCGTACTGAAGTGTTAAGTTCAGCAAACAAGGCATGTTGTTCATCACTTTTTGGCAAGTAAGAAGTTTCATTTCTATCACGTAAAATACAGTTCACATTTTTCTGATATTTAGGATCTGAGTCATCAAATTACAGGATCAATTGGTGGGGTAAAGATATACAGTATTCAAACTAACTAATCTTAGTTTGAATACTGTATACTTGTGAGGTTAAGATAACAGATAGTCCATAATTTGCAACCATTCGAAGTTCTGACAAATCTATGGGACGGATGTGTGTGACTCATGACCCAGATTCAACGTTTTGATGGTTGTTTCCCTCCTCATGATCACATAACTGTGCTTTAGAGGCTTGACATTTAGGCTGCATTTATGGCTGTTTGCAGCATCTTGCGATCATATAACTGCATTTTACACTATTTTTGCGAAAAATGGCATTTCCTTCCATTTTTTTTTGCAAAACTGTACCCATGACAACCGCTGGTTCACTTACTTAATGACCACTATTAAAAAAGTTTGTAATAACAATGATTAAATAGATATGGACATTTTGAAAATGATATGTAACTGAATTCAGAATAATTAGATAGATAAAATAAGGATAGAGAAAAGTAGGGAAGGGAATAAAATGGTGAGATAATATTGTTATAGTAATGAGATATGGAATAGAACATAATAGATGAATATGTGATTAAGCTTATTTCTGTATGGAGAAGTGATAATTCAGGATCTTGCTGCTCTCAAAAAAAGATACATTGTTTGGTGTCTGTTTGTGTAGTTGTTTGTTTGTTTGTTGTTGAAAACTCAATAAAATTTTTCACAAAAAAAAAAAAAGTTTGTAAAATTGGGTTGGTTGTGTGACCGACCATTTTACGACCATCACCATTTATGACCATGATGAGCAGGCTCTGTTACAGTTGTAACTTGAGGACTACTTATATAAAAAAATAATCGTGGTGTGTAATTAAACAAGACAATAAAGCAATTCTGCAATCCTGAGTCACAGTATCTGCCATTGCTTGGGATCTATAATAACTGTAAGCACAATTATAAAAATTGCAATGATGGTTGTAGGTTTTTTTGTTTTCATTTTGAAGTGTTCTTTCCACAATTAGCTAGTTGCTTTTGTAACAGGCTCTCTATTGTACACAGACCCTGACATTCTTGGCTCCAATCCTGGATCTGCAGATGGCCATTTTTGCAAGTTTTGTACCCACATAAGCGATTAGTAATTGTATATAATTTCTCAGCCAAATTAAAAGAATGACAGGAAAGTTGTTATGTTTTTCTTCTTGCTTTGCTTTGCTTTCTATTTATTGTAAAGTGACGAATATAATAGTAGTGCCTGACTTGTATCAACATTTCTTTAATACAACCTTTGGGGTTATGAAGATTCTTATTTATACCTGTCATTTCTGTGGTAATTCTTAGAATAATCTTCTTATATTTTTTCACCTCCTTTAAAAGAAGGGAGTATAAATAAGTTGTAAACAATTTAATGTACAGTTTTGTTCCTAAAAGTTTCCCTCTCAGTTGTTGGGAAGGATTGTAAGGAAAGTAACATTTTGAACAAAATAATAATAATAATCATGCAGATTTACTGAAGTAACGACACACACAGAAATTCAGATCTTACAATGGTAGTATGTACTGTTAGATAATCTTAATTTTGGCACTGGCCCTGTTCAACTTGAGTTATGGTTTTCAATAAAGCATTTCAGTGGCAATCCAAAATATATTTTGGGATAAATGCCCTTAAACTACAGTTAGTCCTCAATTTATAATCATTTGTGTTGTGCCCAAAGTTTACAACAGCACTGGAAAAAGTGACTTATGGTTGTTTTTCCTCACTTATCATCTTTGCAGCATCCCCCATGGTCACATGATCAAAATTCAGATGCTTGGCAGCTGACTCATATTTATGACAGTTGCAGTATTCTGGAGTCATGTCGTCACCTTTTGTGACCTTTTCACAAGCAAAGTCAATAGGAATGCCCGATTCACAACAATCGTGTTACTACCTTAACAACGGCATCTAGAACGGTTGCAAGACAGGGCAAAACTCCCCTAACAACTGTTTCATTTAGCAACAGAAATTTGGGTTCCGTTGTGGTCGTAAGTCAAAGACTATCTGTATAACTTCTAAGTTACACAATATATGAATATGTTTTTCTTTGTCCAGTTTGCTGCTGCTAAACACTAAATTAAACCAGATTGAAACCACAGAGATGAAAATGCACTGTTCTTTTGGTTGTTTTTTTCAGAATGATCAAATCCCAGCCACAGGAATATAGTTTCATTCCTCGGACCTGGATTTTTCCAGCAGAGTTTACCCAGTTCCAGAACTATGTAAAAGAACTTAAAAGAAAGCGCCGACAGAAAACATTCATAGTCAAACCAGCTAATGGAGCCATGGGACATGGGTAGGTGTGGTGATAACCCACTTCTTCCACATGAGTACACTTGTTTGTATTAGTGGAATTATAATTAGATACTGACTTTCTAAAAATGCTATTCATTAATAACAAGGACAGTAAGCAGGCTGTTGATACTAGACTGGCAACAAACATTTCCTTCCAAATAGTGGACTGGATTTATTAGTTTTATTTCCCTATACAGGTAGTCCATAAGAGGTAAAATTCGGCAAGTTCTAGCAGGTTCGCTAGAACCGGTAGTAAATTTTCTAAGTAATTCAGAGAACTGCTTGTTAGAAGGAATCTCCTTTTGTTTTTTTCCACTTTACAGTGTGAATCCTGTAAGGAAGGCAGGAAAAAAAATCTGGTGTTGTTTCTAGCCTAATCTTTATTGCCCTGCTTACAGAAACTGCCCACCCAATCACATGACTGCCCCAGCCATGCCCACCAAGCCACGCCTACAGAACCAGTAGTAAAAAAATTTGAATTCCACCACTGTAGTCCATGCTTAACAACGCTAATTGGGACTGGAAACTCTATCCTTAAGAGATGTGGTCATCCATAAAAAACCCTAAGTGACTGAGTTGCTTAATAACAGTAGCTCTGACAGTCCTAAGTGCTGTCATTAAGCAAGGACAATAAGCATACCACATGACCACAATTTCATATTTCCTGTTGGATTCCCCATTTACTTTGCTTATGGGAAGTTGGCAGGGAAAGTCATTAATCACAATTGCCTGACTGCAAGTTGCCCTAAAAGTTGTAAGTACAATGTACAGTTGTAGCTGTCACTCATTCAGCATTCTTCTAAATTTGAGCAGTTGCTGAATGAGTAATCATTAAGCGTGGACTACCTGTAATAATCTGTTTATTATTTATTAATTAATTAATTTATATTATAAATTTATGTAACTGCCCAACTCACAGCACAGCACAGCGCACAGCACAGCACAGCACAGCACAGCACAGCACAACATAGCACAATAATTATAGCTAAGAGGTATTCAAATATTTGCTAAACTATACAGTATAATAGATTTGGTATACATGCCTAAGAAGTAGATTTGATTGACTTGGCTTAAAACAAGTGAAACCAGTATCTTATTACTGTATTTAAGAGACATCATTTTTTTTAATAAATAATTAACCAGAATGAAAAGTCTTCAGTTTTTCTTTTTTGCCTTTTATCAGGATCTCCCTTGTCAGAAATGCAGAAAAACTTCATTCCCAAGACCACCTCATAGTTCAAGAATACCTTGACAAGCCCTTCCTTATGGAAGGTTACAAATTTGATTTAAGGGTGTACATTCTGGTAACTTCATGTGATCCACTTAAAATATTTTTATATCATGATGGATTAGTGAGAATGGGCACAGAGAAATACCATCCACCCAATGAATCCAATCTGGTAAGTAAAGGTTTGGGTGAATAAAAATAGTCTAACAATATATATTTAGGCAAACCTATGGTATATATTGTAATAGAGAACAACTAGGTATTGATTGCAAGCGAAATTCTTTTGAAATTATTATATTTGGCTTTGTTTTTAATTTCTGTTGAGTTGTGAGTCAGAAGAATACAATGGTTGAAGGTATCAAAAGCTGCTGAGAGGTCTAAAAAAGCCAGGATGAGTCTACAATTTTCATCTACAACCTACGTGGATGTGTGACCAGTGCCAACTTGGATCCACGTTTAGTCCTAAGCACGGGTTTAAAAAGGGTCCAGCAAATTCATTTCCTTTAGAATTCTTCATGGGATTATGTTTAGCTTTTGATACTGGAGACAATATATAGATTTCATGACTAGGTAGAATTATTCTTTATAAGTTTATTCATTTTACCAAATTGTATGCTAGCAAATTTGAATAGTTCAGTTTGGCATATCTAAATGAGTTTGTCCTTTTGTCTATCCTGAGTTGGTACCAAGGTCTATCCAAACCTTTTTCAGTAGATAAATAAAATTAGATAAATGAACAAATAAATTAGATAAATAAACAACAAATAAATTGGGTAAATGCTATTCTGTATCAAGGAAAAAACTGCAAGGTCGATCATGCATATTTTTTTTATTCCTCTATTATTTGTTCCATATTGTATTCCATGTTATTTAACTTTTTAAAAACTAAACAAATCTGTACATACACTTGCTCTGTCATTTTATTTGATAGCTCTTACAACTGATTACAATACTTATCTTTTTTAAATTATCTAATCTTTCGCATATCACCGCGTCCTGCTCTTTTTCTTTTTTAATCTATGTTGTCTGATATAGCACCTTGGTCTTGGGGAAACATTGTTTCATTTCACTGTGTACTGTACTATATATTGTTGAAATGACAATAAAACCTGCTTGACTTGACTTGAGCAATGCTATATCTTTTTTACAATGTAAAAACTGCTTCATTAGCATAATCTTCATTAAGTCTCTCTTTAAAGAAAACTGTAAACTTTCGTTCTCTACTTGTTCCTCAGGAATCACATTCTGATTTCTGTTTCAGAGCCAGTTGTATATGCATCTGACCAACTACTCTGTGAATAAGCACAATGAGCATTTTGAACGGGATGAAACAGAAGATAAAGGCAGTAAGCGCTCTATAAAGTGGTTTACTGAATTTCTGCAAACAAATCACCTTGACGTTTCCAAATTCTGGAATGATATTTCAGTAAGAGAAAACTAATATGCAATAGCTGTTCTGTGTTTGGTTGTCATAGTGGCAATGCTTTGTAGCGTTTGTTCCCCTTGGACCAGAATATGGATTTTGATGCATGCAACTGAGTCCTTATTTTAATTTTTTTATTCAGTGAAATTGCTAACAGACAGAAATGTTATATGTAGAACAGGGGTGGGCAATTACGGCTCCTTCATGACTCGTGGACTTCAACTCCCAGAATTTCTGAGCCAGCCTTGCTGACTCAGGAATTCTGGGAGTTGAAGTCCACGAGTCATGAAGGAGCTGTAATTGCCCACACCTCATGTAGAATCTTGTCATTATGCCAAAGAGGGGAAATGAGCAAAATACCAGATTCCTCCCCGCCTCCCCCCAGGAAATTGAATAATATTTTGAACAAATTATTAGAATCCTTTAGCAGTCCTGATTAGATCCTAAATATTATTTCCCCTGGAATTTTTGTGATTTAGAGCACAGCCAACAATCAATCAGTTCTTATTTTGGTACAGTCTATCGTATTTTGCTGTTTAATGGAATGTTTTTCTGTAAAATTCAAATAAACAACAATAATGATGCTATTCTGCTGTCCTTACCTTTTTTACAATCCCGCAGGAGTTAGTGGTGAAGACACTTATAGTAGCAGAGCCACATGTCCTTCATGCTTATCGTATGTGTCGACCAGGACAATCTCCTGGAAGTGACAGTGTTTGCTTTGAAGTTCTGGGATTTGATATTCTGCTGGACAAGAAACTCAAGCCATGGCTACTAGAGGTGAGCAGCTTTACAATAATGTCAATAAATGTATAAAGGTTAAAAAAAAGTAACTGGTATGCTACTCAGTACCATTGTTGAATTAAAAATCAGACATTCCTATCTAACCATTAGAAGTGGACACAATGGCTCAGCAGTTAAAGATGCCGAGCTTGTCATCTGGAAGGCTGACAGCCGGGATTTGAGACTTGAGCATCACGTGACGGAATGATTTCCCGTTACTTGTCCCAGCTCCTGCCAACTTAGCAGTTCTCGAAAGCATGCAAATGTGAATAGATAAATAGGTAGCGCTTTAGTGGGAAGGTAACATTCTGTGTGCCTCAGCATATAATCATGCTGGCCACATGACCACAGAAGTATCTTTGGACAATGCTTGCTCCCTCAGAGATGAAAGAAATGGAGATGAGCACTGCCCTTTAGAATCGGACATGACTGGATAGGAGAAACCTTTACTCCTTTTCTCTAACTACTAGTTTATATATTACACATTAAAAACAGAATGAAAAGGATGACTTTAAGTGAGCTGTACAATCAAATATGGCTCCTGAAGATACATACTCTACATACGCACACTAATACATGAACAACCTATACCTTGTGCATGTATGTATTGTATATTGTATATAATATTTTGTTGTGTGGTGGTTAAAGGCCCTGATCTAGAGGTTGGGAGACCATGAGTTCCACTCCTGCCATGGGCACAACGCCAATTGGTTAACTTGGATCCAGTTATCTTTTCTTCTTCGTAGGGAGAAGGCAGGGCTTCATCCTGCAGTGGAGTAACTTGAGATAATAATCATGACAATGATTATCATGACACCTGTTATTTTTCTATCTTGTGGTTAACTAGCAGCTTTTTAGATCAAGGCTGGTATTTTTAGAAATGTACGATAAAAATATTCTCAGATGAAACATGATAGGGAGAATATTAGTTACATGTTTGAACCATGAATCAGGATTTCTTTTCTTTAGCTATGCTCACATAGTTTTTCCTCTAGCAGAAGCTTGTATGGCATCTTACAAGTACTTTACACCATCTGGTGGATAAAACATGAAATGCTCTGTTCGAAATAAAGTAATCTTGTCTGTTTTGTTTCATCTTTAATTTATCTGGATGATGTTGTATTAGCATTTGCCCTCAACAGTATATGAATAGAGATCGATCTATATTGTAAGGGGTTTCATGTTGAAGAGAACCTGTTTCTTCACGGGTCTGGTGACCCTATTATAGTTAGGTACTTCTTCAACTGATTGGGAAAATACAACCAGGTGGTTGGAAATAAGGAGGTACTTTCGGGAAGTGGACAACGACGAAAACTATAGTTAGGAAAGATTCAAGACTGAGGCTTATTCCTGGGTGATGCCATGATAGGTGTAGTTAGGAATGGCTTTTTCCAGTTTGGTGTTATATCAACTTGAGAAGTTATAATGTACACCCAAACTACGTACGTATGTACCTTCATTCATTCATTCATTCATTCATTCAAATTAATTTATATGCCACCCATCTTACTCTGCAAAGCAACTCTGACACCAGAATACATTGTGATGTACTCTGTGTTGATAATCTGAGTTTTCCAGACTGCAGATGTTTGCAGTTAAGTGAAACCAGGAAAGAAGAATATAGAAACTTAACATTAATTGATTAAAATTTTGTTTCTGGCTCCAATTTAAAATATTAGTTTTGGTTTTAAGTGCCTAAACCATTAAATTATCTCAATAAATCCTTTCATACTTTTCCTGTTCTCAGGATCTAACCTAAAGAAGGGGAAACTGTTACACCCCAATATTACTGGCCTGCAACTCTGAACAATCATAGGCAATATAGTCAATAGAGTTATAATATAGCAAAGTATACTAAAATATTTTTAGAATAACAATGTAGTAAGTTTTGGCTTATCTCCAACTCCGGGAAATAAATGTTTAAGCAGCTTAGTATTTGTGAGGATTGAAGGTTGTGGCTTAACATCTTTCTTCCTGTTGGTTAGAGAGGAGAGTGCATTGTAATTATTATTTTCTGTTAGAATACATATTTGGATTGCGGAAACCTATGAACATTATACGAGGGTTATCCGCAAAATAGATTTCGTTTTGCGATAGAAAAATAAAGTGTGGGGAAATTTTTTATTATATACACTTGAAACTGACACTTAAATATTACTTTTCAACATATTCACTGAACAAATTGAGGCACTTATAACATAGCAGTGAACAAGCTTTGTAAGTCCATTGTCATAAAATTCAGCCGCCTGAGACTTGAGCCAGTCAATGGAATGCATTGAATGATGAAACAAATGGTAGTCGCTTGGTGCAAGATCATGTTC
>JAEANM010002189.1:0-15422 GCA_017656035.1 Myanophis thanlyinensis
CTCTTTTTTTTTTTCTACTGCAGAGAGAAAAAAGAAAAAGTTTTCTTCTGGGACTTTTCTTCTGCTAGTAACTAGTTCGGCGGGTCAGATTAAAAAGCCCAATAGGCCGGATGTGGCCCATGGGCTGTAGTTTGCCCATGTCTGATCTAAAACTATATTTGAAATCTGTAGCTCAGGTGTAGGATGAGCTTAAGGGTTGTTTCCAAACGTTTCATTACAAGGCTAGATAACATCATCAGCAGAGTTTATGGGATGTCAGTGTCAGTGTTCTTCTGTTTATAAGGATTTTTTGTGATCAGTAGGTCTTGTGATGGTGAGGTCATATCAAGTGAGGGGTCCTATAAAGGGTCTTGTGATAGGTCTTGTGGTGAATCAGGAATGGGTGTGTCAAGTGAGAGTCTGTGATAAGGTTGCATCAAGTGGAGGACATTGGGAGATTTGGTTGAAAGTTGGTGCTGTTTCTGGTTGGCTGTGTGGTTGATTTGGATTCTGGTGGGTTTGTAGGCTGGTTATAGATCAATGCATTTGTTAATGGAATTGCTAGTGGAGTGCCAGGCTTCAATGAGTGTAGCATAGCCAACTATTTTTGTGTTGCTCCAATTGAATTGATGCTGTTTGGTATTGGTATGGGTAGAGAATTGGTTGCAATTGTTACAGTTGATTTTGTACATTTTATTGTTTCTTTGGTTCTGTATAATTCCTGGCAGAGTGTGGCTCTAGGTTTGTAGGGTCTTGCTAGTCCTAGAGGTTGGAAAATTCTGGCTGTCATTTCCTACACCCCATTTGCATATAGTAGGGTTAGTTTCTTTGTGGTGGTTGGCTGTGTGATGTTTTATGGTTTGGGTGCTGTGTGTCAGAATATGAAATTTTTAAGATAGCAGTTATGGAGAAAGATGTCAAGCAGCCATTTCTCTTCTGCTTTTCTTAGTGTTGTGGTACTGCAATATGTCCTTGCCCTTCTGAAGAGGATCTGGATACAGCTTCTGTGTGTGATGGGGTTGTTGCTTTGTGAAGCAGAGGACCTGGTCCATGTGCATGGATTTGTGGTAGATGTGGGTTTCCAGTTCTCCATTGTCTAGTCTCCTTATGTCAATGTCAAGGAATGGGAGTCTGTTGTCTGTTTCCTCTTCACATATTAATTTAATCCCAGGGAACTGCCCATCACAAGTCCAATCACAACTTCTGGCTGATGTCATGGTGAGATCAGTGTTCTCCCCATTGATGGGCTCTGAAACCCTAACCCTAACCCAAAGCTGCTCTTTAGGGTTGGTGAAGGAAAGAGGGATTCCCTGAGATGTCACAGAGAGTTGCAACTCTCCTACTGAATCCCAGGTTTTCTTTTTTCTTTTCTTTTCCTCTCAGCTACAATAAGGAAAAGGTGCAGCCTAAAGATGGCTGCCATGAAGCTGGGACAGCTGACTAACAACTAAGAATGCACTGGAGCAGAGTTTGTGAACAGTGTTTGGAACTGGGTGAGAGGGTTCCTTTTTATTTAAAACCTAATCCCAAAAGGAAAAATCCAGGAAAAAAGAGGCTCACAACTATTTGTTAAAGCAGCATTTAAGCACTTTGAGAAAAATTTCAGAATTTAAGAGAAAGACTCAAGGGGAGAAAAGCAAAAACTTTTCTTAAAATACAGAAAATTGGACTTTAAATTGGGCAGGCATTGTCTTGGAGAGGCATTTTAAAATGCTGGAACTATTTACCTAAAAAACTTTGTTTCTACATTTTGAACTTTTATCCAATTAAACATTGGTTAACACTGAAATCTAAACTGAGAATGCCACCTGTTGACAAAAGGAAACTACAACATATTCCTAAAATCCTGGAATTTTTTTTGACAACAATAGGTTATATGCATCTATGACGTGACTATTGGAGATTTAAATCTGGGAATAAGAAAGATATTTTCATTAAAGTGATCCATGAATGTTATAATATGAGACTGAATTCATAAAGGGGAGTTTCTGGAAAACGTTTGGGATTATTTAAAGGAGCAGATTGATTAACTACGGGATACAAAGAATTATGAAAATGGAATTATTTTTTTGAGTTGTGACCCTTTTTTTGTAGGTTTGAATATATGGTTTTTTGATTACTGGACAAGAGTGGAACTTATTAAAATAAGGAGATACTCCACCAGGAGAAAATGAGTGAAACTTGAGAAGAAATGGTGGTGATGTTCCAAAGCATCAAAGACATTCTAATAAAAAAACCATAAGGAGATTAAGAGCTTAATGCGTGTCATAGATGAAAAACTGGGAAATATTATACAAAGGACAATGAGTGACCAAGACTCCCAGGAAAAGGAGGAGCCAATTGAAAGAGCAGATGAAAAACCAGAATAGATAAATCAGAAAAAAAAACAAGACGACAAGTATGAGACAACAACCAAAACAATGATTGATGAAATAAACCAAGGGGAAAATATTTTAAGATATTTAAGAAGGGAACCAGAGATGCAGGAAGACATTTTTAAAAGGGAGATAGGGGCATGAGTAGATATTTTGAAAGCTAGACAATTGAACAGGGCAGAGGTGGGAGAAATGTTTAAAATGATTAGTCAAGACATAGATGCAGATAGGGACAAAGATCCAAGAGTGGAATATGGGAGGCAAGTTTAAAAACAAACAATTAAAGTGAGCAAGAGATGATGGATAGATAGGAAATGTTTATAATGGTGACATAATTAAAAGTTAGAACAGGGATAGAAATAAGAAAATTTGTGGTGGTTGTGGCTGGGTGGGTGTGGCCAACTTGATGTCACTCATGTTGAGGGGCACTTCGTGTCACTTCTTGAGACCATGGGGATACTGCAATGGTCACAAGTGTGAAAAATAGTCATAAGTCACTTTTTTCAGATCCATTGTAACTTCTGAATACTAAATGAACTGTTGTAAGTCAAGGATTACTTGTACAAAAATACAAAAAGCTTTTTTGCTTGCAAAAAGCTGCCCTAAATACCAATCATTAGATTAGAAATACCTGCAAGCCAGAGTTACAAATGAGGCAGGGTGCCAGAGCACCTTGGGGAATTAAAATAGTTAAAATTCAATGATAACTATCAACAGACAACTCTTGCTCATAAGGTGAAACCCTTCAGCAGAGACGTCATTTAAGCTCTCCAGTAAAAGCACACCCAGGAAAAGCAATTCTTAGATCCATTTGCACCACTTAAAGATACCAGCTGGTCTCACTCACTTCATAAGATATCCTAAGGAAAATCATCCAGGTTTAAAGAAAGATCACATGCTCCCCAGAAAGGCAGTAAAAAAATCAGTGCCAAGCTTGCATCCTGCCTCTTGGAAGTACACCTCAAAAGGACAATGCCAAGAACCACTAAAGCAGTGAAAGAAGACCCCCTTCCCAGATAGAAAAAGAAACCATGAGGCAGGATAAAATTCAAACACAATACAAATAATTCTTTTAAAACTAAAGCTACAAGCTCATTGCCAGAGTTCACACCCCAGGCAAACTGAAGTGTAAACATTTGAGATAAGCCTAACTACAAAGAAAGCAATTAACACTAGAATGAAGCAAAGGAGTAGCTGTTGTTTGTTAAACCAATTACCAGAACAAATAGACATAGCAACTAGCCAGATTTCTGAAGCTGATTCTTTTCAGGAACAGAGATTAACCTTTTTCCTTCCAAACAAAGCTGAATAGGGAAAATTATCCCATCAATAAATACAGGATTAAATATCACTAAGCACAAATTAAACTTCACCAAAGTTACAATGTAATAAGGGGAGAGGCAATTTCTGTAAGCAAGGCAATAAAGATTAGGCTAGAAACAACTGCCTTATTTACAGGATTAACCCTGTAAAATGGGGAAAAAAGCAAAAGGAAATTTATTCTAATAACTGGTTCTTCGAACTGCTTATAATTGTTACCACCGATTCTATAATCGGTGCAAACCAGCTGAATTTTATCTCTGGAAGGAATCCAAGGGATTTGGTGCAGCAGAATTCCTTCTATGCAAAAGGGCTCAAAACACTCTAAATAAGGCTATTTGGAGCTATCTGTGAATGCAATAAAGGTAGAGAAATATTAATCTTTTGCTGCCTTTACTTAAGGCAAAGTAAGTCTTAATAGTGACTCTAACCTGTGTTTGGTCACATTCACACCTCATTAATCTCTAGTGGCAATTTAGGTATCCTTTATGTCATTTCATTTCCCCCAACTGCTCCGTAAACCACAGGGCATGACAGAATCCAAGGAGAGGAGAGGCTATAGGTGCAATCTCATCCAAGGTCCTGCCACCCTCACATTCCAGACTGAAGTCCTGAAGGATCATAAACCTAGGAAATTCTACTGCTGACTCAGAAATGGACTTGAATTGCTCAGGCAGGGAGGGTAGCACAATAGCAACAGTCCTGATCCCTAGAGCCCAAATTAAAGAATAATGTCTCACATCTGGAAACTTATGGAGCAACGCCCATGAAAACCATTTGTTAGATATGGTAACTGCCACATCCCTGTCCTTGAATCTCAGCTGATGCCACACCCAAAACCCATCTGGCACAATTCAGAGAGGGGAACACTCCCTTTCTGGACTCAGAAGAATATCTTAAATCTGTTCAAAAAGAAATAGTGTTAGCTTGCAACATAAAAACAGCCCAATTTTTTCAGGCACTAGGCCAAGAAAGCTGTTATCTGTTGCCTGAACTCTATCTAACTGAATGTATAAGGTGCTTCATGACCAGATGCCGTCTGACTTTGGATCAGCACTAGTATCTTCTTCCTTTTTTTTTTCTTTTTTTTTTTTTGGAGAAGTAGTCATTCTATACTTGAAACAAAAGAAACACATGAGCAACAACACGAGTTATCAAGTCCAGTTTTCTGTGATCATGAATACCTAACTTGATCATCCATCATTTGTAGTTAAAAACAATAAGCTCGGATTGTTAGCAGAGTTCTTGATGTCTGTATGTTTAGGAGGAAATAGCTTTGATAATTTAATTTCTGCTAAAGATCAGGGCATTCTTCAGCGAAATGTCTGTTATCTTCAGAGCTATACTCATTTCTACTCAAAGCAGCTATATACTGTATATTTCTGTATTTTTAATGCAAAAAATCATCAGAACAATGAGAGCAGCTACTATAACATCTTTATTACATGCCTTGTTTTTCCTTCTAGGGATTTGAAAAATGAGTCATAGTCTACTTAAGCTCAGTGCTTAAATTAACAGTTTGGTTTCAAAATGAACAACACAGAATATATGTATAATGTCTTACTAAATGGCTTCAGTTTTGTAGCTTGATTTTGTTTCCTGAGGCAAATGCACAGTAGGACCAGATGAAGGCTTTTACATAGGATATAAAAATGTGTGAGTGTCTGTTTGTATTTAAAGTAGTCTACTAAGTGAAAAAGAAATCCATGTGTATATGAAAAAGTACAGGTAATTGCTGGCCATCATATAATATACAGATTTGACAAACAAACTTCTTAAATGAGATTTTACTCAGTTTATAGTTACAACACTAAATAGATGAGAGAAAGAGAGAGATTTGTCATGTTCTAGCCATTTTCTGCTCTTTAGTTGTATAAGAAAACTTCCTAGTGAATTTTCCAATGTATTAGGTAGAGTTACACCCAGGTTCCAGCTCAGGTTTGACTATAGTTAGGTAGCAAAAGATTTCCTAAAAGAGAACAGATGCTACCAGCAAACTTTACTTGAGTAGAAGTAGGCCAATAGTGCTTCACTGATATGGGATATTTTAGATTTTGACAGTGTAATCCTAAATAGGTGGTTTGAGATATAGAAACAAATGTCCTCTCCTTTATTCCAATCCGGAGGGGAGAAATTTAAAATTAATTTCACCAGTTTTGTTCCTCATAGTGGAATTGTTTTCCAATTCATCCTAAATTTCAGAAAAACAGCTGAAGGAACAAGGTCATAATACATTAAATTCATTGTTGCTTGGTTTGTGTGGACTTAAAAACAGCCCATCTTTTGCTCAAAGTCTGAGTTCATAAATCACACAGAATATTTCTTTGATTTGGTTTAGTAATTGTGCAACCCAATCATACTTCTAAACTACAGTTAATGAGTTGTATTCAGTCAATTTAAAGAAATTGTGAATTTGTGCAATCTATGAACTGAGTCCACCTAGACCAGGGATGGGCAATTACGGCTCCTTCATGACTCGTGGATTTCAACTCCCAGAATTCCTGAGCCAGTTGGCTCAGGAATTCTGGGCGTTGAAGTGCACGAGTCATGAAGGAGCCGTAATTGCCCACCCCTGACCTAGACAAAATCTACCTAGTACACAGAGCAGCAATCTGAATTCTACAGTGGAGTCAGTCACTGGGTACCCAAAATTGGACTTGAAAGCAACCATTCTTTTGCCCTGCAGTTCTTTCTACCATCCTGCCTCTCAACAGAAAGTGCATATGACCATCATGGCTTCTAGTCATTGAGTCATTGCCTTTCTTCAACATTCAAAACATAACATTTTTATCTTTAAGGAAAATTCAAGTTTCTTTGTGTTGAGCATGTTCTATAAAATGTTTGTGGGATAATAAAAAATATAAAAAGGAAGAGACTTTTGATCTTCCTTCTCTCACTTTTATAATAGACAGCATTCCATTGCAATGATATAATGGTCAATAAGCTGTATATAAAATGTCTTCAAAAAAACCTTGCCTAGTTGCAAGTGCAATTAGTAAAGTCAATCAACCAACATCTTACCATTCAGAACACGAAGAATCAGAAATGAAACATTTTTTACTGGGTTTCTGACAAGAAATCTTCCTCTGGTTTCTGAAAGCTGTGCATTAGTTACTCACCTGTATAAACATATACAATACATTTTTTTAAAAAAGGGAAAAAGTTCCATAGTTTTTCACACTGCTATTGTTACTAAATTTGAAGCAGAATATGACTGAATTAACATTCCCTGTGTATTATGTTCGTCTAAAACTTGTTTTGTAATTCATGGGGTAGAAAGGGCATATCAGCAGATTCTTCGAAATAATTTTAGGACACCTGTGCTCTTTTCTTTTTAAAAATTGGAATAAATCATTTCTTATCTTGTCCAGAATTAATTGAGTTTGATTCAAGACCAAAACTTGATTTTTAAAAAATCAATTTTGTGCCTTTTATAGTTCAGATCAACACTATTTCTTCTTCTTCTACTTCTGTTTTAAAATGAAATACATACATTTTATCATATGAGCTTTGAGAGTGTAACCAGTAAATATTATCTATTGTTTATTTTTCTAACAGTAATATATGAAACTCAAAAGACTACTTTTTATCTTTAGATTTAAATTTTCATTCTCTAGGATTTTCAGCTGTTTTATATACTCACAAATGCTACTGTTTAAAATTGCTCAACCAGATTACAGTTCTTGAAGTCTGAAATCAGAGAGAAAATAACATTATAATCTTTTTATGAGTATGTAAAAAAGTATGTACCACATTTTTTCAAAGTTGGAACAATTCTTCAACTGATCACTAGATGCCACTCTCATCTTACCACAACTATCTTTTGCATTGTGGCTCTATTAAAAGTTAGTTTCAGTTCAGCACTTCACTATTAAATAGTTATTATGGTAATTCTGCTGCTTTTCTGAAATTATTTTGGAGATGTAAAGAGACCTCTAAACAAGCCAGAGACTATTATCTTGCAGTCTCCTCCCAAGGAATGTATTCATCACTCACGGCTAATCTCAAATATTGTCCTTGTCCAGAGAGGAGTTATGAAGAATAGATTATCTTGCTGACTCTTCATTCTGTGGCAGTTGTCAGCCCCACTTTAAGCAGAGCCATCTTTAATTTACTATCCTTAAAAAATCCCAAGAACTGTGCAAGTCTTTGATGATGCTACCGTATTTCTAAACAACTGTTAATGTTAAGGAAGATGAGTCATAGATAACAATCACTTTTTTATCTTAATAAATAATTATCCAAAATGTTTAAAACAGCATGCACATAGAGAAAATTTTAATAGAAATTTTTAATTTTAAACTGGCCTGCATTCTACTTCAGTTGCCTCAGCTGTAATGGAGGAGCAAAATAGGAAATACTACAGCAATTGGACATTAAATAGCTATAATGGGTTACTTCTTCTCATCATATTCCCCACTCACCTCTTTCTGATAGAAATACATAAAATCAGAAAATGGTTTAAATCAGGGGTTCCCTATCCCTGGGTTGTGGCCCTCTACCAGGACTTGAGCCTTTCGGAAATAGACCATGGAAGTGGCTGGTCAGCGCACATGCACTCCCCCCCCCATTCAGGTGAGCAGCAGGCAAGCAAGCCCTGAAAGGTTTATATATCCTTTCTAATCACTAAATTACTGCAGCTTGTATATAAATGAATAGTCAGAGCGCCTATGTCGATCCAGTGATTAAGTTAAAGCCCAATTAAATTAATTTTTCTCCTTTTTTATAGTTACATATGGGTTATTTAAAAGATATCTCTGAGTATATTATCCTTAGAAAGGCAATGAAACTGTTTCTTTACTTTGATGGGTCTGGAGATGTAGGCTTAAATTATTTGCCTTTATTTTACAGGATGTTATGCTTGTATTTTTTATTATGTTTGAAATGCATCTCACTTCTGTGTTTCATTGAGTCAAAAGATAGCTAGGAACATGTAAAATAAATAACTGTTTTTTGACTCAGTATTTTTTTAAAAACATATTTCTGAATAGTTATTTTGTAGGATCTTTTCATTTTAGTTTTATTTTCCATCATTAGAGAGTAGCAGAAACTAAAGCTTCATAAAAATGTAGAAGAGACTCAAAACATATAGTGAATGAATATAAATGTAAACATCTAGATATAAAATGTATAATGAATGGATTTATATATAATTTGGATACATGAAGCTTTTATACTTTGGATTAAATTATAATACAGTGGTGGCACTCAGGAGCCCTTTCTGTGGGCACATCCGGCATCACATGTCTGTTGTCGCAGTCGTCGTCACCATAGAAGTTTCCCTGCAAACAACGAAAAGAGAAAGATCTCACCTCTTGCAGAGATGCTGGTGTTGTGATGCCCTGCTTCCTGCCAGCCAGCTGGTCTTCGGGTCTCCACCATGTGTGCGCCTTACAGTTTGGATACTCACTCTCTAAAAAGTTCGCCATCATTGTTCTAGTACAATGAATTATGTAGCACTATCATAGGTGGCGCTAAGATAAGACATGTTTACATTGAAACAGCTGCTCCAGATAATCTTTGTTCAAAATGTCAAAATACTGTTCTAGATTCACTCCAACTTCTCTGCTTCAAACTGTGGGGTCTTTCCTCCTGAAATTCAAAGAGATTGTCTAGCCAATCGATTTATTAGATGCATGTAAGTTATTGAAAATGTTTTAATAAGACTGATAATTCACTGAATAAGAGGCAACCAATGTCTTTATTAAATAAAAGGAATGTGTGCAAATAACCAGAAAGTTTCATCAACATTTTTAAGTGAGATGATAAATTTTAATATGTGAAGACAAAGTTGGCTGTAAATCACAAATTTAATCCATTTCTTTGATTTTGACTACCTGATTTTCACTACTAATTTTAAAATATTATTGTTGAAATATATTTAAAAATGCCAGCTTCAGATTGACCTTTTGATTTATAGCTTTTTGAGATTAATTAGTTTAGTTTCTTTTATTACCTAGAATGAATGGTAGCTATTTAAAAAATTATGCATGGTATCACTGCAAATGAGATAATTTTAAAAGGTTTTTGTTTGGTTGTTGCCCTAATAATTGAACATTGTTATTATCTTCCCACTGTGCAAGAAGTATATGCTTCCTGACAGCTAAATAGTTATTGTGATAAATAAATTTTATACAAGGCAACTTCCTATATTTTCTGAACTCCTTTTCATTACAACAGATACAAGAAACAATCAAGAAAACTATATGGTCAGTTTTGGAGTTTCACTTAGAAAACTTTGTGCAATGGCACTGACTGGACATTTTTGGAACCTCAACAATTCCACATATAAATTATACTTGTAAATTGTTATTTTATGTTCTATGTTCAGATTGCTCTTCCAGAATGCTATTGTTTATATAAAAATATGGCTAATCCCATAAAAGATAAACATATAAAATATTTAGAAGTCATTCATAGAAATCTCATCCTTTTGCTCTTTATGATATAAATACTTAGTTATACTTTACATTTTGGGTGTTTGGGATGTAAATTTTACTAATATTGATGATGTTGCATAGTTTGCATGGTAATAAAATGTCTGCAAGGAAACCACTAAGCTCAGACAACACCAAGGAACATACAGTATGTAAAAATGACTGCTTATACATCTACAGTAAAAACAGTTTGCAGACAAAAACAACTCAAAATACCACCAACAAAAATACTAAATGAAAATAGATTGTGTTTATTGACCTTAAAACTGCAGAGGGCAAACATGGAATCAGTAAGAGAACAAAGTACATAATGTCACACAAGTTATTCCATGTGGGTTGGGCAGCCATATATATTTGTTTTGAAAATAAATAAATTGATTGATTGATTGATTGATTGGAATAGAACACAGGAGCACTGAAAACCTAATCATTTAATGGAAATTTGTATATTTCAAAATATATGAGAAATACTGCAAATATCAAACAGGTCAAAAGACAAACTGAGTCAATTGAGATGATACAATAGTCAGGCTGGATGAGAACTGAGGAAAAAATGGTTTCCCTCCTCTAAGAAGGCTAATATTGCATGTCTCAGGAAGTTTTTTAATCCAACTCTCTCTGAAGATTGTTGAATAACGTTGGCTTATTTAGTGTGGATTGAAATTGACCTGTAAGAATTTCCCATTGGAAACCTTCAATTAGTACCCAATTATTCTCAAGGACAGCTGAATGTTTTCTATCAATAAAAGAGGCTGCTAGAACAGTTCAGCAGATCTCAAAGCATGGCAAATCAATATGGGAAGAGGCGTTCTTTCAATATTTAATGTCCCAACTCATTTAAGATTTTGGATGTCTATGTACAAACACTTTGTGTATTGAGCCCAGAAGTAAATAGGCTCTATTGAAACTCTAAGTGAAACTTTAAGAACAGATGTTGTATGCATAAGCCTAGCTATACCATTGCGGCAGATGTATCCTACGCCAGCTGAATTTTTAAAATCACCTTCAAGGGGAGACAATAACTAACATGATAGATGAATCCAATTTGAAATTTACCAGAACATCTGGATTACCGTGGACAAATTATCCCTATCCCAAAAACAATGCATCTGATAGAGTAGCCAAAAGGACCCCAGGGGATTCAGGTCTACCGAAATCATCTGCATTTCTGTAATATATACCAGATTTTGGATAATGGATAATGGATGACTTAGTATAAATAGATAGAATTTTAGGGTTATTCTGATTCCAGATTGCAAGTGAATATTTTTTTCAATGTTCTATTATTAAAAAAAAAAAAAAAAAAAAGTAACAGGGCAGGGAAATGCTTGAGCTAGAAGCGTTTTCCATGATATTCTGTTATTTACAGAAAGAGGAAAAAGAAATAATTGTTATAAAGTTTGATATTAATACTGCAGTTTATTGTTGCGAATTCATCTTTCCAAAATTCCAGGTTTATCTGGTACTAATATTCTATGATATGTTTAATTTTAAGCACTGTTCATTGTATTCAATTTTCTTCAATATTACATAATATTATCTATTATCTGCAAGAGGCAGATTATTAAATAAATAAGGAGTGCAGTATTTGGGGCTGCGTGGGAATGCAGAAGGAATAATGGTGAAGATGAACAGACATGGATAAAAGATCCCATTCGGGAGCCGAGTAATTAGAGAAGAAAGATATTGACATCCAAGATGCATTCTTATTATTTTCATAGCATGGCTTATTCCTGCTGAAAACCAAACTTGTTTTTTCACTTGTTCAGGGCATTCATAAAAGAGCTGCTTTGGCAAGAAGAAGAAAACATTATTACCTCCTTCTCACATAGAAGATAAATAATGTGAGCAGGAAGGAGCTGGCAAGTCACATTAATCATGCGGATTTTTTAAAAAAATCCTAACTTGTTCTACTAAATCCAAAAAGCATTCATCACATGCCTAGTTGATAAAAGCATTTTTATAACATGGAATGTACACATTTATTTTATTTTTCTAATATTTTAAATGTAGTCAAAGGATAGCAATTTGTGTAAGATTATGACTTTTTTTTTTAATTGATGTTCATAATATTTGCAAAATGGAGCATCTCAATGCCTATTAATGTCTAGCAGTCCAACTGTAAAAGCTTCCCCAAATTTACATTTTTTTTCTTTCAACTTTTCTAATGGTGGCTTAATAAGAAAGATACTATAAACTCTTTCTATAGAGAAGAGAAGAGAAGAGACGAGAAGAGAAGAGAAGAGAAGAGAAGAGAAGAGGATACACAACACATTTATTATCAAATAACTTTTTTTAACAAATGTTTTCAGGAATAGTCCATTCACTGAAGAGCCGCCTAACATTTTGGCAACAATTCAATCCACCCTAGTAGCATCTGGAACCCCTGGGACAATTAGTTTTTCCAAAATATGTTCATTTGCCTACTTTTTCTTTTTAAGCAGCACATTTTATTGTTAGACTTCATGTTTGCTGATTTATATCAATGTGATCTTACTTAGTAGTCTATTGTTTGTAGTGCTTTTGCAGTTATTGGTAATATGGTTGTTCAGGTATGAATAGAAAGTAAGCACATAAATATTTAAACAAATAAAATAACTGTCATGCTCAATATTAGCATAACTTTTTAAAGTCCACTCTCTTGCTTTATTAATATAACCCTAACCGCTGAAACAATTTGTTTGATAGAACTATGGATCTCACTGTATTGAAAGGATACTATTCATATTATGGTACATTAATTGAATATTTTTTATGTACAGAGCTAATAATTAGACACATGTGTAGTCTCAACTGAATCTCAAATTAATTGCAAAAACATTGTTTCCAATCTTAATGTGCTTTGGGAAGATTGTAAAAATAAATTGATATTCTGGCACTTTTGATGTATTTTTGACCATGAATCTGAAACAGCATCAATACTATGATTTTCCAATGATGAAAGACAAATGATGGTGAAATATTTGTACCCACTGATTCCATTCTGTGAGTAACTATTGTTAACATTCTTCTCCAAATATGTGGAATTCTACATTGCCAATCCCCCTAACCCTCAAAGGCTTTCAAAGCACAGTAAATGCACATCCCAGAATAAAAATACAGAAAGGGAAAGAATATCTTTTGAAAAACTCCAATCTTTATGAGATGATATAACTTCAAGAAACACTATAGGTAATCCATTGCAGCATATTCTGAATATGGTGTCATATCTGCTTTATCATGAATATATTGCATGTCATACCAGTTTGTCATAAAGTTTGTTTCCCACACCAATATTACTGAAATTTTGTAGGTATTATCCTTGAGAATCCCACATGCATGCCATTTTATACACCTTAGTCTTAAAACAAGAGCAATGTATGTTTCTGGCTAAAAGGTAACATGTAATCCTTCCAGATCTGCAAACCTCATTAAACTCTGATGGGCAATCACATCACTTCTTTTTTTAAAGACACAAAATTTATATATTACTTATATATGTAGCATCCCAATAGGATATATATGAAACTTAACATTTGATCTATTCATAAGAAGCCACCTTGATTTTAAACTGAAATCCAATTCTACAAAAAAAAAAAATGTAGTTATTATCAATGTGGTAATAGAAAACTTGGTTTCCAAAGTAAAGTCCGTTTTGGGTTCAAAATAAAATTGGTGTTTTCTAAAGTAGCCTGAACTGACTCAACCCACCTAAAGGAGAATCCTGTGTTGCATGTCTGAATGGCTATTTAGTAGCCAAAAATAAACTAAAATCCAATTGGTCAACTATCTAATAAGCATAATAATACATGTTTTAGTTACACATTTATTTGGATGGTGAATTGCCTTGTTCTTTGTAGACTCAAATTCAAAATCAAATCAAATCAAATTCAAATTTAATTTGTCACATACATAGTCTTACACAGTACAATATGCAGTGAAATGCTTATGTGGCTCCAAGAGTATTTATTTTCCTGGCTAGCTGAAATGGAGAGTAAATGCTTTAAAATATTCTATTTAAATGTCTGAATCAGATAACTGTCCGAAAAGGCTCAGAACCTTGCTAAACAGATGTTAAGTGCTTTAATTTGAGCAAGATATGGTATGGAAATATGAATGAGGAAATGAATGTTTCTTCAAAAGGGCTTTCTGTTATTGGTGTTAAAGATAGATTTATGTTAAAGAACATAAAATATACTGCAGATTTTCCAGAGTAAACACATTTCTACACAGGAAATTGAGAGGAAAACATGATTGGATTGTAACATGTGATAATAATGGATGCAGGTATTATGTTGCACTATCTACAGATTGGTTTCTCATTATTCTTACTACAAAAATATCTTCCATTTGAAAAACCTTTGAAGAGTAATCTCCAAGAAATAAACAAACAAAGAAACAAACAAACAAATAAATATCCTTGAGAAAATGTTTACTGAGGCTTACTAATGGGAAGACAAACATAGTATAGAATTACAGTACAACAGTTTTCCCACTATTGTTGTCATCCAATATAAAAGTCAGAAAATATACACCTTGATGATGTTTTTTCAAGCTATGTCCTTACATTCTTTTGTCAGTTTTTATTTCTCGTGGTTTCTAGCTCCCTCAATTGCTTTTCTAGTCATTGATGTATACTGATTTTGAAATATTGTCTACAAAATGATGTTCAGTTTAAGACAGAAACTTTATCAGACTCTTTGTCCTCCTATGCTCTATAATGAATAGCTCTCCAAGGCTAAGGTATAAATCTTTCTTCCCATCTAGGAAGCAATTGAACTTGGGACCTTCACTATATCAGAATGAACAAAAAAATTTGCTATACCATTTTGACTTTATGTTCTTAATTGAGTTGTTCCTTGCTTTGGAATGATTAATGAATGGAAATATAGATACCCACAATGAAAAAATATATAATACATCTTTATACTTTAGTGGTTACTTACCATAACTAAAGAAAAATATCTAAAGAATCCATACCTTGTTTGATAGAAGCAAGACAAACCAAAAACAGTACCCTCTTGAGAACACATCTGCCAGCAATTCATGATGCGCAAAATGAAATAGCACATCCCAAGTCCCCAAATCATTATTCAGGTGCAGTTGGTACCAAGCTTTGAAGCCATCTAAGCCAATTTGGAATTGTGGAGTCCCACCTGCTTGCTTTTTCTAAGGCATGAAAGACCATTCAATTCTGGTGGCCCCTTTTTATTACCATATTTATATTTGCTAATTTATATGGAATATTTTATTGGGGTTGGGATTATATTACTTGGTTTATTATGATTGTAAATCACCTAGACTCCACCACAGTTATAAAGAAATGTTTGTC
>JAEANM010002190.1:0-25222 GCA_017656035.1 Myanophis thanlyinensis
AATAAATAAATAAATAAATATCCAATAGTATCCATTTGAGCATAGCCACATTATGCTTTCAAATCCTAAATGTGAACACTGATCTAAGAGGTTAAGAATCCCTGATATGGTATATCTGCTTGAATTGTATAGATCATAAATAATGTGACTCAGCAAGATTGTTTGTGGAGGCATTTCAGAAGGCAAAGTGGCCCTTCAAGGATTTGTACAACCCTTTAATTTGTCTTCATCTAAATTTGTGTCATATTGTCAACCTAAAATACAAGGTGGACAAGAAGTAACATTCCACAGTTCTCCCTTTGTGCATCTAGAAGTGACTTTTACAGTCAGTGAAGTGATTCCCCTTTTTAAAAGCTTATTGCATACATGGAGAAGAAGCAGGGAAAGGCAGTTTCTGGTTAGATTAAATTTTAGCCATAAGTTTCCTGTGAATGCAAGGCCAGCTCTTTGCTTCTTTTTCCCCTTCACAATTAGAAGTGACATTTATTTAGCTGAATAGGAAGGGTTTCACATTGTAAGTACTGACACATATCCTGTCATGGAGTTGTAACATTTCATCATGTTAGTTGACCTCTCTTCAAATATTTCCTGTGTTACTTCCAAGAAGCACAGCAAGTGAAAAACAGGGTTTGCTATCTCCCCTGTACCTATATCATGTTTAGAGACAACTGCCATTGAACAACAGCCAAAATTAACTTATAAATTACCATGTTTTACTTAAAGGCAACATTTGTAATTATTTAGACACTTATTTTTTTAACATTGAAGCATTTCTCATTTGGTCCCTGAGATTGCTCTCAAGCAACTTGAGTTGCAGTCTCTAAAATTCTATCCTTAAACATCGGGTTTCCTCAATTCTATTATTTTTTACATTGTTTTGAAGAATATCATGCAAGCACTTAAGGATATTTTTAACAAGCAGCCTAGATATGGTGAGAAACGACTATAATTCCATGCTAAGCAGTTTCCAATCTGTATCTTTTACAACAGAGTTCCCCAACCTTTCCAGCTTTGTGGACCAGCTGGAGTGGTTGTGGTTCTGTGTGTGCGCAGTTCCATTTACGTGAACGGCAGGCACCTACACCCTCTAAGCCACTGCTCTGGGAATATAAGTGCACACTCACCTCTTCTGCAGCCTGGTTCCAAATAGCTCAAGGCCCGATAACATCAATTTGGGTGGGAAGATTTGTTATAGCATGGATAGTGAACTTCAGATTTAAATTACACTTTTCGGAACACCAACTAACATGGATAGTTGTCACAGTTTACATGAATTATAGTCCAAAATATCTGCAAACCACCAGGCTATCTCATAGCATAGATTTTACAGTAACCGAAAACTGCAATATTTTGGCTTGAAGTTGTTAGCAGTATTCCATGATGAGTAAAATAACACACACACACACACATATATATATAATCATGTAATGGTACATTAGGAACATAGTTTACAAACTGCATTATTTATTTTAAAAGATTGCTAAGATGATGGTCTGCTGAGCTAGTTGAAAAGAAAGAAATTGTATGGTTTAGATAAACAATATCCATGTCTGAGGTCCAGTTGTTCAGCATCACTTACCAAGGTCAGTGTGATATAACTCAAAATAGATTTGTAATAAATATTCTTCCTATATTTACTATCACTGAGTGTTTCAGTACAAAAAGGGAAAGTCTCCTTGAGATACGTTTTTTTAATTTACAAAAGCTTCTTACTTCTATAAAGTAAGATCCATGTAAACCTAGGGCAGAAAAGAGGATTGCTGTGTGACACATTTCCAACAAATGTGTTTGTTACTTGAATATTCCAGTGAGGGTGTGGCATTGGTGGCAATTCTTGTGGATGGAGTTAATGCTGTAATCCTTCTTTTGTAATGATAGAGTGCTATGAAAGGTCTCTGATGAAAGTTGAAGGTTTAATTGAAAAACAGAATGGATTCACAGATTTAAGCTGGGAAAAGTGGGGGATAAGGTTATGTGAAAACATCTGTACAGGTACTCTTCGACTTACGACCACAACTGAGGTCAAATTTCTGTTGTTAAATGAGACATTTGTGAAGTGAGTTTTGCTCCATTTTACAGCTTTTCTTGCCACAGTTAAGTGAATCACTGCAGTTGATAAGTTAGCGACCGTGTTCTTAAGTGAATCTGGGCTTCCCTATTGACTTTGCTTGTCAGAAAGGTTGCATAAGATGTTCATCACCTTGGGACACAGCAATAGTCATAAGTATGAATCAGTTACCAAGCATCTGAATTTTTATCACACCATCACATGGGTGCTACAAAGGTTGTAAGTGTGAAAAATGGTCATAAGTCAGTCAGTGCCGTTGTAACTTTGCACATCACTAAATGAATTGTATAAGTCGAGGACTACCTGTATTGCTAATGGAAAAAATAGTCTAACCTTATTTAGGAATACGCACATAGATTTTAGAGAAATGATAAAATAAGAACAAAAATAATTTTTAAAGGATTGAACAATGTTTAGGTGACATGGAAAAGAAGGGAAAATGTGTGGGAGCAGAAGAGGATACAGATACTTGGAAAAGATCAAACCGAATGAAGGCCTGTATATTGTGGCAATGCTGTGTGTGGGTGTAAAGTTTTGTACTTAGCAGTGTTGAAACTTCTGCTAATTTTTCCGTTGTCATAGAAACTAGAGCCTCCAGTTTCAAAGGTTTGGTTTATTTTACTGTTTAGGGGAATTATAAACATGGAGAATTTATAAAAAATCAAAGTGGAAGGCTTAGTTATTTTCCATTTTTGTCCCATATAATTCACCTAATTAATCCTCCAACTGTCCTCAGAGGACAAGAGTTAAAAGGAAACCAAATCTGGCTGGTGTCTCTACAAAATTGCTCCAGGAGGACTAAAGGCAAATTTCCAAGGTTGTCACCAGCAGCTTCCTAAATAAGATTCCAGTTTGCTCACAAAGAATTAAATCAAAATGGTTATTGAATATGGCAGCCTTTCTCAACTGTTCCCTGTCAGATGTACTGTGACTGAATTATGAACCAACATTGCCAAAGCAAGAAACTAGAAATTTAGCCTAGTTTGTAGTAAGCATGCTCAGCCTGTTTATGTTTTAAACTTACTAAAATTTTGCATCGGAAATATGATAAAAAATAGCACATCTTTCATTTTTTTACTGGAAGATGATATTGGTCATAATGGCCAGATCCAATGAAGTACAATAGATAAGACTGCTGGGAGAATTGAACTCTCTTCTTTGGGAGCCTTCTCCCGTCTTCTCTGAGGATTGGAAGATTGCTAGCAATGGCTAGCTGAATTAGTATTTTGTATATTATTATCAACATGCTCTACTGCTAAGGAGCTCTACACCCCCCACCAACCTGAAAATAAATCTGTTACAACTGCCACTTGCCTCACATTCTGTTACCTCAGTTCAAACTGGCACACGTTCCACTCCTTCACTCAGGAGCGGGCTGGGGCTCCTGACAGTCGCTAAACGTCACTACCTCACCAAAATGCCTCCTGCTTCCAGATTCAAGGCGACAAGAGATATTCCCTTATGAGTTTCAATCATACACCACCACTGAGCCAATGGATTGTGAACCACATTTTTGCATAGTGTTCCAGCCCCAAATTGCTTCTTACACTGATCCAGTTCAGACAAATCTTTCCTTCTACTGTAACACCAGTTAAAGGGGAAAAGGGGGGAATACAGGAAAAGATTTAAAGATGTGATTAGGAAAACACAAGGGAAGCTAGAAAAAAGTATCAAACTCATTTCCTAGTCAGTAGACAGGCTGTAATAAAGTATGAATCTAATAACCTCTACGTTAATCGGTCACAAATGAGATCAATGCCTTGGACTAATAAGTATTTGTCTGGTTTTAAATATGAATCTCAGAATGATTAATCCCTCCGAAACTGCAATGGCACCAGGCTTCAGGTGAAAACTCTGTACAAGCACCTAATCAAAGCCATGATTTTCACAGGCGTCAATCAGGGAGAAACTGTTTTCTTACCCTGAATTCCTCTGATCCCATCAGAGTACCACTTCGAGTTCACATCAGAGTACCACTTCGAGTCTACAATTTTCTGTTAAGGTGTGCTACGCCATCACCATCAACAAGGCTCAGGGACAGACTTTGAAAGTGGCTGGTGTGCATTTGCCGAATGACTGTTTCTCCATGGCCAGTTATATGTGGTGTGCTCCAGAGTCAGTGGTCATCCTCCAGCCAGAGAGCAAAACCAGGAATGTTGTTTACAGGGAGGTCCTGAGCCATTCATCTGAGAGACGAATTGAAAGTCTATGCTATGCAAGTAATTAGCCTGGCTACGTAGACCAAAAACCCAGGGTTCCTAGTGGATTAAAAGGCTTAAGCTCATCTATTTTATTGTTTATTATCCCTTATGTATTTCAATCACCAACCACCACTGAGCCAACCAAATTGTGAACCGAATTTCTCCTGCATAGCTCGAAGTTTCATCACGAAGCCAAAGCACGGGTATCCAGCTAGTTTTATATATTAGTGTGGTCTTGATGGTTCCTTGATCTGGCTGTTTATTGTTAGGTTGTTTGAACCTGAGTTGGCAGTTTCTTGATTAGGATATTGTTGACTTCTTGATTATTGGTCCAGTGCTAAGTTACAATGGCAGTGAAACAAGTGACTTATGATCATTTTCCACACAATCATTGCAGCATCTTGGTGGTCGTGTGATTAAAATTCAGATGCTTGGCAACTGGCATGTATTTATGGCAGTTTCAGTAACCCAGGATCTTGTAACCTTCTGACAAGCAAAGCCAATGTCATTAACAACTGCAGTGATTCACTAAACAATTGGCAAGAAAGGTTATAAAATGTGGCAAAACTCTCTTAACAACTGTCTTTTCTTAGCAACAAAAGATTGGTGCTCAGTTGTGGTTGCAGCCGAGTCTGGATCATACATGGTACTAAGCCATAATTATCATTTATAAACCCAATCAGGCAGTTCATACAAAATACATGATCATTTTGCACAATGTAGCCTTTTTATTAAGAATGGAACGGCAGAGAATGAGGTGGCTGGATGGAGTCACTGAAACAGTCGGCATGAACTTAAATGGACTCTGGAGAATGGTAGGGGGCAGGAAGGCCTGGAGTAACATTGTCCATGGGGTAGGGATGGGTCGAACATGACTTCGTGACTAAGAACAACAACAACAGCCTTTATTTATTTTCAACCATCTGATATTAAGCTGATAGACACATATTTGAAGTAAGGAAATATGTTTGAAAAATATCACCAGTCAGCTTATTACGTCTGTCTTTTAAAATTGAACTCAGTACATTGGGTTTAATGGTCTAATATATACATTCTTGGTTGGTAGGGAACCATTGTTGATCATTCATAGACAACAGCAATTTCTTGTATTTTATTACAAAGTCCAAAATGGTTAACAGTATTGGCTGGATACCTTTAAGCATGTAAGAATTTCCTTTGGAATCAATGGAATTCATATACATTCATTTGGGATTTTGTGCTAGCACTTTCTTCTGCAGATTTGGCATATTTTTTAAGATGCTTACAATTTGTGAAAAAGGTTCAACTATCCTGGTGTGTTTGTTATTCAGAAAAAGTGGGGAGTCTATGGCATGGCATGTCTGTTGTGGGCTTGAGATCATTCTAAACAGATCTTGCTTTTATGGGCTATAGACCATGATGTATTCTCAGCTGTGGCTTTGATTTGCAGTGACTCAACTTGGGCAGTGTTTGGACAGCAGAAATCCTGCTGATGAGATGAGTAAACTTCCACCCAAAACTCTAGGTGGTCTTACCATCTCCTCGCATACCATATGTAGAAGGATGCTGATTCCTTAAAATATGTGATGGAGAAAATGCTTATAGGGCTAGTGCTGATGGGGTCAAAAAACCTTTTCAGGGTAATAGAATAACATTTAAATTCCTTTTGGTAATCACTTTTTTTAAAAAAAGAAATCCACTCTGTTATTTAAGACTGCAATTTCTGCTTCATTGGGTAAGGGAAAATTTTTATTAGATATTAGGAAGAACTCTTAAGGGACCAATTATTTTTTGGGAGATCAAAATTATGAAGATGAGAAGCTTAATTTAAAAAAGAAGTCTAGTTCTTTTCTATCTTTTAAAGCAGAAAGCTAGTTTCTAGTCAAGGAAGTTGATCTTGTAATGCTCATATCAGCTTTATCTTTAAAAATGAAATAGCACATCCTTTTGAAATCTTCCAAGCTGACATTCCCAACTGGATCCCCTTAACATATGTAAGAATCAAACTGGAAAAAAATACCTTGGCTGCTTAAGAATTATATTAGTAAAGTAACAAAAAATATAGTGGTGCCACAAAAAAACCCAAAGCCTTGAAATCTGATTTTTTTAAAAAAATAGAACTTACATATAATCAATAAGAAAATACTCATTATGATTGATTTTATACATGGCAACTGCAATGAGGCTATGATACTCAGAAACCTAGAAGTACACAGAATACCCAAAAAGGAAGACTGGATCATAAAAATATTAGAGCTTACAGAAATGGTGCAATGGCATGTTTCATTAAAGAAGGAGCAACAATTAAGATATAGAAGACTGGAAAGCATTTATGGACTTTTTGCTGAAAATGGATTAAAATGAATGTATGCTTTTGGGATTCATTAATTTAAAAGTGTTGCTTATGGGAAGAAAAGAACCATATATGTAATTTAGGAGAGTGGCAATTTTTATAACTGCTGAAAAAGAAGATCAGAGGTTGCTTCTATAGATGTCTTTCTTTTTCCTTTCCTTTTGTTGTCTTTCACTTTTTCTTTTATTTTTTAATATCTGTCTTTTTTTTACTTTTCTTACGTTTTTTTACTTTTTTTAACGTTTCTGTAATTTTTTCAATCTTACATAAAATGTGCTTTTAATAAAAATTACTTATAAGAAACTCAAAGCCTCTTATAGAAACATCCATACATAAGTTTTAAATATTGTTTCCTTCTGAGTAGCACCAATGAGTTGTGTTTTGCTCCCTTTTCAGAAAAGGCGGCGGCGGATCGATCGGAGTATGATCGGTGAGCCAACGAACTTCGTTCATACTGCTCACGTTGGTTCAGGTGATCTCTTTAGTGGAATGAATTCAGTAAGTGCATTTACCACGAATCCAGCAGGGTTGGAAACCTTATTCTTGAACATTACATTTTGACATAATATTTTTATCCTGCTGCCATGCAGATATGTTGGATTTCAATCTCCATAATTTCCAGATAGCTTTGGTCCTACTTTCTGGAAATTCATCAGTATTAAATTCCTACATCCAGATGGTTTCATAATGGAAAAGGATTTTTTAGAGTATTATATCTTTTAGATTTATAACTATATCTGAAAGAAAAAAATGAAATCATTTGCAAATGGGACAGGAGTTATTAGGAAGGAAAAAGACAGAGGAATTTTCAGCACATCATAGGAATCCATTTATTAAGGGATAATATGTTTCTAATCAAGAAATGCTTCTCCAGAGACAACTAAAAAATACATCCATGATATAATTGCATTTCAGTTTTTTCCTTTTGTTTACTCTATAGACATCATTGAGTTCAGTGGAGTTTACCCCAAGGAATTCTGCATCTGTGTGTGGTATATTAAAATGGTTGTAAAAACATCTGATAATAAATATGTATGCCAAAATTAGGGTATGGTACTATATAGAGTAGCCTTCACATACAGAAATGTCTTAAAAAGGTAACATTCAATCCTTTTTAATGGCATCATAAGCATGTTGAAAACAAGCCACAGCAAGTGAGTTCTTTTGCTCACCTTTCGTGTAATATTGCCAGAAGGAAGAATTTGAAAAGTTACCTGCTTGCTTGTCTAAGAACGTTTAATTTTCTTGTTAGCCATATTTTTTAAAAAGTATTATTAATGTCAATTGGGATTTGTAATGTAAAATAAAATGTATGTAGTTGGGAGCCTAGCATATTTAAGCAAAATATCATTACATTAATAATAGTTTAGGGTTTGGACAATACACTAAACATACTAGAATTCAAGAAATACTTAAAATCTGTAGAATGCTATCTATCTGATGTAACAGAGAAAGGATTTTAGCCCCATATCTGTTATTTATGTTCACACATGTAGTCTCAATATCGGAATAAGTTGCTTAAGTTGGTAACAGGTCATATTCAATAAGTATATATATACTAAATCATCCCTCCTTGAATACAGTACTTACAGACATGAAGTCAAATGTTATGAAAAAGCACATCTAGCCATTCTTCTGGTATCACCTTCTAAAGTCATGCAGCTTCCTGACTTAGAACTCCGTATGTCGCCTCTAGGTGAGATTGGTGGCATATAAAACTGTAATAAATAAAAATAAATAAATATGTCCAGTGTGGCTATCAGTAAGTTTTTGTGCAGTATCCTAGCCCACAGAAGCTATAAAAAAATTTATGTATAATAAAGATGCTTGTTGAATTCTTGAGCTCTCTCCTCACCATTGCATGTTCCTGACATATAGACATTTAAGAAAGGAAACAAGATCTTGTATGATCTTCTATGTTTAGCCACTAGTCTGTCCCTTGACTTGAACAAAACAGTCATACAAATAACATGCAAATGAGCTTTAGTAATAAAATAATTCAAAATTCAAATTTTATTGGTCACATGCACAGTCATACATGGTACGATATGCAGTGAAATGCTTACGCAACCACTCACGACCACAGGTAAGTTAGGGCAGAATGGGTAGAGTAGGGTAGGAAATAGGCCAGGAATAAGTTGGGGGGTAGTTAGGAAGGTGAGTACATCGTGTATATGTATAAACAATCATGGTTCCTTTTATAGTCTTATATGTACACGCATCTGTTGGCTCAAGCCGTAGAAGAGAAATTGCAATAGTAAGAGACTGCTTAGGAGCTAATTAAATTTTGGGACAGCAAAAATAGTAAGTTGAAATTACATGAAAAAGAAAAGCATAGACTTCTACAGAATCCCTTTCTTACATGTTTGGCTGTATAAATTAATGAGTAATATTAATGACTTTGTACAAATTTTGCACTGATCTAAGGAATTCAAGAATTCACATTATAGCTGACCATACTTTCTATAACAAACAAAACCATTGTGGTTTTATTTCTTTAGGTGAGCTCAATTCAAAATCAAATGCAGTCCAAAGGAGGCTATGGAGGAGGCATGAATGCAAATGTTCAAATGCAGCTTGTGGATACAAAAGCAGGATAACTGGGGCATCTTTCCAGTAAGTACTACACACTTTTCACATTTCAACATCTTTCTCTTCTGACTTCCAGAGACACCAAAGTATGGGACAGCAAAATCATTCATAACTGTTATCTCAAAACTATATGCAATGTACATTCTGGTGTATTTCGTACTGATTTCACACATACATTTATCAAAAATCGGCCTTAGCTATTTGACCTTCTTATGTCTTCTTCAATATTTCTCTTGTATCAAAATCACACAATCAGAATTAACAAAGGAGGAAGTTGGAGGAGGGCATTGTAATAAAACAGCATCATGCTACAGACCTCCGTTGCTTGAACATCCGGGGTGTCAAACTCAAGGCCTGGGTGCCAGATCCGGCCCGTGGGGTGCTTAGATCTGGCCTGCAGAGCCACCCTGGAAACAGCAGACCAGCCCATAGTGCCTCTGACAGCAAAAACGGAGCTTGGGAGGATTGTGTATGGCCCTCCCGAGCTCCGTTTTCGCTGGCAGAGGGTTGCAGGAGTCCGTCATAGCCAAAACAGAGCTTGGGAGCCCATTTTCACTGGCAGAGTGCTCGGGCCACCATATGCATCCCCGACATGAGTGAGGTTGAGCTGGCCATGCCCATCCTGGCCACGCGTACCCTGGCCCCCCAAGGTCAAACACGACCCTGATGTGGCCCTCAATGAAATCGAGTTTGACACCCCTGTTCTACATCATAGGAGCAAACTTTCAGTTACTTGTTTTGGTATTGGCTTGCAGTGAAGAGCTTAAGGCTGTGGATAGGAACAGTTGTTTTTGCTCTTCTTCCCATTCTACCTTATTCCCCCCCCCCCCCGTCACTCCCCAGCAGCCCCTAACCACTCAATACAGGTAGTCCTTGACTTACCACAGTTCATTTTGTGATCATTTAGTGTTATAAAAAAGTGACTTACGACCATTTTTCAGATTTACGATCTTTGCAACAGCCCCATGATCATGTGATCAAAATTCAAGACACTTGGCAGCTGACTTATATTTATGACAGTCACAGTGTACTAGGGTCATGTGAGCCCCTTTTGCAACCTTCTGCCAAGCAAAGTCAATGGGGAAGCCAAATTCATTTAACAATTGTGCTACTAACTTAACAATTTCAGTGATTCGCTTAGCTGTGACAAGAAAGGTTGTAAAATGAGGCAAAACTCACTTAACAAATGTCTCACTTAACAACAGAAATTTGGGGATCAATTGTGCTTGTAAGTCGAGAACTATACTGTCCACTGCTGCCTTACATGGTAGCATAAAGAGAATGCAAAGGTATTTATACTTTCAGATAATAGAGTCTCATGACAATACGCTATACAATTTTTTTCTCTTTTATATCGGGGATGGAAGACGTTTGGCCTCTAGATTACTCCTATCTAGTTCAATTAAGCCAAGATGCAGGTCTCTCCAACTCCCATTCTCAGAGAAGTCTGCTATGTTTTTTCTCTGGATATTTCTTCTCCTCATGGATACAAAGAAGAAGTATCAGCTCCCCATCTTGTCTTCCTCTGCCTTTAATTTGCTTCTTCTGTACATACATCCCTGTTTAGAGAAAGGAACTACCATTTTCTGCATATATCCATCTATCTAGCAATATTTTTGAACTGTGTCTGTAACATAGAAACCCAAGCGATATTGGACTCTAGCTCCATCTGCTGCTAGTCCTTGGCCACTGATGCTCTTTCTGGGTGCCATCTTAACCATTTCAGCAAACCATTTGCCCAACCCATTCTCAATATATTGCTGAGTTACCTACTTAGAGCAGGGAAATAGAAATTGTATATCATTGCAATGTGGGTTAGGTCACCAATGGTTATGATGAGGGGAAACCCAAGCTATCCTTGATGAACTTGAGGACTGTTAGTCTCATTGGCGTAATGAACATGAGTTTGGGCAGACTCCAGGAGACAGTGGAGAATAGGGAGGCCTGGTGTGTTGTGGACCATGGGATCATGAAGGATCGGGCATGACTTAGCAACAGAGTACCTACCACTGTAGTTCCTCTCTACTTAAAATTATTTTATTCATTCTTTGTTGTTTTTCACAGGTACCTGCAACTTTCTATACTTTGTTCCTGTGTTCCTCTCCTTTATGCCTTGGTGACTGCTTCCTGTGCTCATGATAAGAGAAGTTGATGGCTCATCACCTACCCTTCATGATTATTATGCCATTCAGACATTCCTGTTCTGCTGTGAGGCTGACATTTATCAGACTGGTTGTGCCTTTAAAGTGGCAAGCTTACATTTCACTACCAAAACATCTGTGGATCTGGTTGACTTTTTTTTTTTTTTTTGAGCTTCTAAAACTTTTACTCTCAGTATTTTGAAACAATATTTTGAGCAATTTAAATTCTGAACAGACAGGTTTGGTGTTGGGTTGACCCTCATTTTGTACTTCCTCTGCAAAACCTTGATTATAGCATTCTCATCCTTTCATTGTTGTTGTTATTACTTCTTTCTTTGTAATTAGAAGCAAGAAAGTTTCTGTTAATATCTTGAGTCTGTCATTGTTGATATAGATCTATTTTTTTTAAAGGTCTGGGACCTGCAAGCACAACAAACATTTCACACAGTCAGAAATCAGGAGTATATGAGTGTATGACCGCATGCTATGTGAATTTGCTTGGTATGGTGGCCTGTTGGATGCCAAAAACATTGTTTTTATTTTTAATGCTTGTTCTTGGAGATGGATGATGCTAAAGTTGGTGGAAAAAATGCAGTGGTACCAGATAATGCCAATCTCTCTAGGGAAAAATGGACTTGTAACTCTTAGCTGCTTTGGAAATATGTCTTAGACTTTTAATCCAATTCATCTTGAAATAATAAAGAGAGAGTCTGCATTCAGAAGACATTTTGTTGTAAATGTTCAATATATTTATTTTGGAAGAGCTGACCTCAAGATTGTAAACCAGTGTGGTAACGTACAAAGTAAATATTGTGGTGGCGCTTTTGTCTAGTTAAGAGGCATTGTTATGTTGGCTGCTTTTTCTTTCTTTTTTCTCAGTGCTTAATTTTAGGCTGTTCCAGCATTACCAGTAGCAGCATGATGAACTGCCTGCAATATTATAGCTGGAATTTAGTTGAACTCTCTAAATAGTTGGCAGTTTCCACATACTAAATATTTAGGGGCCCATGTAAGTTGCTAAGAGCAACATAGTAACCTAGCAGGAATGGATATCAGTGAAAACAACATACAGGGTGGCTTTTTGCTATATTGGTGAAAAAGCCTTTTGCTCAGGTTCCAAAGCATGTTTGTTTCACAAAGTGTGAAAACTGTGTTTTAATATTGCACTGTTTTTTTTCCATGTTGTTATTTTATATTTTGTTAAGTGGTCTACTTTTGTCTTCCCCATACTCATGCCTCCTTTGTCATATTAAATTAAAACAGTTGATTGAGTATTAACACCATAATTTTAAGACATATTTAGAATCTTCCTCATGCATCATTTTTTAATATCTTAACTGGCAAACAGAGTAACTGAGCCTAATTGGAGAAATTCTTAATGTTACAAGTATTTGCTGCATATTTGGGGAAACAAGACCATGCAAGAACTTCATGCAGTTGTTCCTGAAACAAAAGATTATATAGTAGCATTGCTTTGTAGTTAATGCTTATTGCTACTTTCTCCACTGCCATTTATAATTTGTAAAGGGAGATTAGAGAAGGGGGGAATGTCATATTTACAACTTTTTTTAAACAAAAAAAATTCCCTAATAGTTTTGAAATCATTAACAATTATTCAATGGAAATGGAAGAATTATCTATAACCGCTTTTGAGCCCATATCCACTGAGGAAGTAATCTATGTAAATATCTCCGAGTCAAAGCAGTAGTTGAACAAATAATACATGAAGAATGCCATTGCACAAAAATCCATATTGATGGGCTCAGTCCAGAAGTCATTTCTGGTACAGGCAGCCAAATAATACAGGTGAAAATATAATTTTGTTGGGGAAATTTTCATTTCAGGGAGTCCAGGGAGATGCCTTTTATTGTTGGGGCCAAATACACAGGCAGCTTAGTAGTTGCCAAGATCAGGATGTCAAATGCATACATTTTCAAAAGTGCTCTTCAAAGTACTCTATGATATTTTTCCATATGATAGCTGTCTAAATATATTGGATTGCACATTATCCCTGAAATCATGAACATTAGCTACCAGTCAAGGGAACTGTAGTTCAAAAGAGAGCATCAGGTTGGGGAAGACTGTCATAGGGTTTCAGACTAAAATTCACTTTATTCTGAACTGATAGAAAAGAATTCTGGGAAGAATTTTTGATCAAAAAAGAAATAGTCATCATCTTCAGCTCAGTCGCCAGAAAAGAGAGACATATTTTTATAACAAACATACATTTTTGTACATATGTTCATTCTTAAATAATGTAAGTTCAATGTTGTCTTGTAGATATTAAAAGGAAAATATTGACCTTTGATTCAATAAATGTTTTCTTTCAGTTACTGGTTTTCCTAGTTCTTTACCATAATCAGTCCCTATTTGCTTGGACAAAGAGATCTGAAAAACAATGTCATTGTTTCAGATTTTTCTCAACTGATGGTATGGTAAAGGTGAGAGAACTGTATTGCAACACAACTGTTCTCTTTTTACATATGTGGACACGGCACATGGCACACATTTTTAAGTGACCCTTAAAAGGAAGGGAGATCAATAAATTAAGTCAGTTTCTTGAATATAAATTCTGAATCTGTCTTTTCGATATTTATCAAATCCAGGAAATGTTTACAGGTGGTCCTTGACTTACAGCAGTTCATTTAGTGACCCGTTCAAAGTTACAACAGCACTGAAAAAATGACCAGTGAACATTTTTCACATTTATGACATTGCAACATCCCAATAGTCATGTGATTTACATTCATATGCTTGACAGCTGACTCACATTTATGACAGTTGAAGTGTCCCGGGATCATGTGATCACCTTTTACAACGTTCTGACAAGCAAAGTCAATGGGGGAACCAGATTCACTTAACAACTATGTGACTAATTTAACAGTGATTCACTTAACAAATGTGGCAAGAAAGGTTGTAAAATGGGGCAAGACTCACTTAAATTTCTCAGTTAGCAACATAAAGATTGGGCTCAATTGTGGTCATAAGTCAAGGACTACCTGTATATGCCACTTCTTGCTACAAAAATATCAGAGTCTAACAGAAATACAAACAGAAAATTAACATGTGTTAAAATTAGCTCATGAAATAAGTTTGAGGATCAAGTTTCCTTGAGAGCCCCAAACCTTTTTCAGGATATACAGAAAATATTAGAATTTCCTGTCAACTGGAAGTGGTCTTACATTTAGTATCTGTAAGATTTTTGTTTCCAATAATTTTGTTTCCAGTTGAAGATTTATTATAAACATGATAAAGCACCATATATTTCAAGGTCACAATATTTAAATTACTTGCAAATTACTCCCTTTGATTTCCAGAGATTTGTTTTTGAAAAAAATAATAAATACATTGTGCAAGCTTCTTACATTATATTCAGCTGCTTCGGCCTTTTCTCCAACCGCTTTTTGAAATGCAGATTTGTTGCATAGCTGCATTATGAATGAACTGTATAGTATTAGATATATTAAATACATTAAACTATTTGAATAGCTGGACTACACAAAATCTATTCCTCCACAAATAATATTATGATTATGTACTATTTAGAAAAAAAAATCAATTCCTGAAATCTCGTGATAATGTCTAACAAAACAAATATTGGTTTTTAATTACAGTTAACTAAAGCAAATGATGAGAGAGAAAAAGGAAAAGAAACAATTAAAAATTTCCTTTCAGTGCAAATGAATAATAATAAATATCCTGTTGGTTTGATTAATCTTACATACAGAACATTATCTACTTCCAGTTATCAAAGCTGTTCAAGAAGTATTTTGTTGCTAATATGGCCCACAGATATATGTATTGAGAAGTCCAGTTAATAATTACTATATTCTTAACTAAGAAATACAAATCACAAGCAGGAACAGAACTCTTGTTGCAAAAGATTCATCTTTAAATAGATAAATCCCTTGTTTCAATCATTTTACTTAGTCCTTTATAGTATTTTTATATCACTTTTCATTTTAAAAATGAAGCACATTAAAAGTCATTGTAATAATTGCAATAAATAGTCTAAAATGATAAAAACAAAACAGTAAAATAATAAAAACAGTAACTATACCAATAAAAATAGAGAAGTGTATTTTTAAAATACGGAAATAAACAGTTTAGGCAAGCAAGCAAGAAGTAAAGAGATAACATCCTCCTGCTTTCGGCAAAATTCTTCCAATCAAGGGGCTTGCCTAACTGCTTTTTGGAAAGTGGTGTTAATTCAGAGTTGATAGTGCTGCTTTACCAGCATTAAAACAACTGACAGCTGTCAATGTCAGCACAGAAGGATTTCAGTTCAATAGAATATCTTATTTTCAAGCATATCTATAAACTGACTTGAATTGTGTATGTTGCAGTCATATACGCATCTTGAGATAAACATCTTAAGATTTAAACTAAACAACAGACCTTTGGGAATTTTTGCATTAATACCAATTAGTAGAAGCCTATTGCCTTATTCAGCAATCTCACAGTGTATAATTTAGCATCCTTCTGTTTTGGGGAATTATCCAGCTAAGAGAACAACTTTGATTTTTCTGTTGCTAGTCTAGTCCTAAAAGAATTTAAAACTCAGGAATGTTCTTTAGCAAGCTTAACACACACACATGTTGTTAGATAACTTGTTTTTTCCCAAAGCAGTAACTACTTTTTTGGAAAATCTTCACAATTTGTGATTCTTTAAAGGATTTGTTATTATCACCAATCCTGGGAATAAAAAAATTGTTTCCAAAAATGAATGGAACAACGAAGACAGTCTCTAAAATCTGCTATTTTTTTACTCATCAGTCTTCTTCCATATGTTAGCAAAAGTCACACACTGGATACTCAATGATAACTGTACTCGGATCTCACTAAACTCAGTGATGAGATTCACAATTCACTAAAAAATCAATGTGCTTAGTCTGGATTGGGTTGCATGTGAATCCAGATATGATGGCTTGTAAACTATTGTTTGAGGTTTAGCATCTATGGCTTATTCATCAACCATGCTTAAAATGTGACTTTGTGCAGTGTGTGTGTGTGTAAAATCATCAGGTGAAAAATGGAAATTTCAGCAAAAAAATCCAACCCTTAAATGTGGTGCTTGTGCTTTACTTCACAAAAGGACCATGTTCAGAAAAAAAAACCCAGTTGTAATAAGGACACCGTTATACCTTTGGTCTAGCTTAGACATTCAAAAGTTTCCCAAGATCATAGATCTTGGAAACAAAAGCTTCCAATTACAGCCTGCTAGACAGAAGCCAGCATGGGACTTCTCACTGTGTTGGTATCTTGAAGTGGCTGGGTTTAAATATGCTTCAAAAGAGCTAATAAAACTTGAACAGTGTACTAACATCAGACCAGAGTAACTGATCAAGTTGAGTTTTACCATCAGTTTTGTACATTATACATATTATATACCTGTACTCAGAACTTAAAATGCACTATATTTAATAGGAAGTACTCCTAGGAAGTCAATGAATAAAACTCCAACCTTAGAATTGGGGAAAGATATGCAAGATAAGATACATGCATAATATTACAGTGGCTCATAATATTATTCTATCTTCTATGATAGAGAAATGAAAATTATACTGCAAGGACTTATGAATGTAAAAACATGTCCATTAGAAATAATGCAGATGTTACATTATCACATTCTCACAAAACATAACACAGAAAGGTTAATACCTTATATCTGGCAGTCTCTTTTTAAAGATGTGCTAATAAGGAGAATTTTTATGTGCTGATAACAGCTGTTTAGTGCAAAACAGAAAAATGTGCTGTTTCATTCTGTAACAGTAGGAGCTCCTCTGCTTGAGTTCATAGCAAAGACAGGCATATTTCTGGCCTACTTTTCATGAATTTTGACCTACTTGTGACAACTCCTATAAAGTACTGCCAGACAAAACAGCATAGTTTTACTTGTGCAGCCCAGAGATGCCTTGGGTGGTTCTTTTGGGACATATTTTCAACCTCTTAGAAATTGAGGATATGCTTTGGTCCCTGAGGATCTAAGCCAGTGTTCTCCCTCTAATAATTGTTGCATTTACATCCCACCTTTTCTGAGAGCTGATACTGACACGACGTCCGGCCGGCCCGCCCACCCGTATGATTTATTTTCTTTCCTTCCTCCACCCCGGAGAAACTTGTATAGCAGAATGAGTTGAGGGTGGACGACCGATGCCGAGCCGGGGGAACAAAGGGGGCTGGCTGGCGTTGGGGGAGAGCAACGGGCAGCCGCAGGGAACCGGGCCGCGGAGGAAGGGAATCACCAGCGGAGGAGAAGCCGGGAATGGAGAGTCTGGGAAGAAAAAATGGAAAGCAGGGACGGGGAAAAGGAAGCGGTTAGCGACAGAAAGGAGCCGGGGAGAGCCAAAGAATGGCGGGAAAGGCGCGCAGACAGAAAAAGAGGAAAGGCGGGAGAAGGGGGAGGGGATTGTTGAAGGGCTGCTCTGGCCACTTTGGAAATGAACGAATGAGCAATCCTGGCCAGATCACCTTTTTAAAAAAAAATTCTCAGACGGACGACACATTCAGGTGTCTCTGGGGAATAACCAAGCTTCAAGTCTTTTGAATATGCAGTGATAATTAAAGAATCAATCAGCCAATTAATTAAGAGCAATATGTTCATTTGCCCGGGGCATGGATACTTTTGATACCTTACTTAAGGCACTTAAGGAATTGAATTGAAATGAAATGCTCCCAGAGGGTAAAAAAAAATAATCACATCAACTATCTAAGCTTGTCCTGTAATTATTTAAGTAAGCAATCCTGAAAAAAAGATTTTTACCCTGCTTTTTTTTTTCATCTACCACTCAAAGCAGCAATTACCGTATACCAATAAAACCTTCCACCAATTTTCTCCATGCTGGCAATCAGGTGAAATGACAGAAATGACTGACAGAAACTGACCCAAAGTTTCACCCAGCTGGATTTTCATTCAGAGATGCTAAATATCAGCAAAAGAATTAAAAGTAACATGAATTAGAAATCAGCATTTCAACATGAGTTCAATAGTGAGCAATTGGCAGTAAGGCTGGGACCAGCTCTTGACATTTTAACTCTGAACCAAGAATAGTGCTGAAGTCTTGGGAGAGGAAGTGCTCCCAGTAGAACACTAAATTTCATACTGGGGAGATGAGGAAGAAAATATAGGAAACCTATGTATGTGTGTGTGTGTAGGTCTAGGTGTGTTTGGGTCTTTTCCTGTGTAAGATTGAGAGTATCTTGGTTTACACAATTTTACATGGGAAAAGACCCCAACACATCTAAATCTGCATACACACACACACCAGGATTGACAAGAGCCACAATAATTTAAAAAGAACAGGCTTTATGAAAGCATTGATTCTTTACTGTGAATCTGCATTTCACAGCTGCCTTTTTCTTGTTTTAATGAGAAAATTTATCTTTTTTAAAAAATCACACTAATTTCTGCTGGCATGCTGTGTTATCTGTTTCTAACAACCCCCCCCCCTCCTTTTTATTTTAATCCCTCATGAAGGCTTTGAGCTTGAAAAGCAATAGGGAGGGAGATTTTTCTCAAAAGTTCAATGCCAATGTATTTTCCACCTGAGGTTACTCTAATCCTTTCAAGCTGAATAGCATCAGCATACTATCCCCAAGGGATTATACAGAATAAGCAGTGGGAACTAATGAACTTAAAATACCAGGATCTCTTTTAATGCAAATGAGTTTAACCATAAAGAATGTGGGAGAAGAAGTAAAACCTAACAGTACATAGAGATGTACTCTTTTTTTCTAGTTAGGACTCAAGTTTGTTCTTCATTAATTCATTCAACCAGGTCAAGTTTGTTAAAAAGTGATTTATTTTAAGCACTTATGGTAAAACAATCCTTCACTCTCTAGTACTGTTTTGCTAAATTCAATGTACTGAATTTATACTTCTACTGAATTTGTGCCTGAATAAATGCATTTCAGAATTCAGCCCTTTAATGAAATATGTTATAACTTAATATACTTGGTTCTGATTTGGAAACCATAGTAATCAATAAAAGCTCAAGAAACTTTACATGAGACAACTTTCCTTTAATTTCTATTTTTTTCACCAGGTCTCATTTCTTTTATTAAGACAGTGGAGTTACAATGTAACTATTAATTTATATGCTTAGTCCTAGAGAACTCTACTTGTATAGGCTTAGTGAGTGGTTTAACTATTAACTTTTTCATGCTAAAGCTATTTGACAAATTATTACCATATTCATTTTCACTTTATAAACAGTAGAGCCAAATTAAACTTGATCTATAGTAGCTTTTTCCAATCTGTACTCAACTTGGACTAAACTTGAACAATCCTGATGGCAGTTATCGTTTGTAAATCTCTAAGCAATAGAAAGAAGACATCTACAGTACATGTTGCAACAGATTATTTGCCTGGCTTCCTTTTAAGATACTAAAGTATTGCCATTTCATACACTGATCTAACCACACAATTGGGCCAGCCCTTTGGGCTATTTCTAATTGGAGAGAGGTTCAAAAAAGCACATAATTAGCCTTGCCCCTTAGTGCTTCAGATATTGTCTATATTCAGATCCCATTCAAAAGGCCAGATGGTGTATTGAACCCTATCTGAATCTGTATTATAATAACTAACTTATTGTTGAATTGGTCAACACACATCCGCAGTGGATTATTGAGAGCTCTGGGCCTCAATTATCCAGTCAGATGTCAGTAAACCCAAATCACAGGAAATGTTTCATTAGATACCCACTTGCACCAAGTAAAGTTCACTGCTATGCATAGCCATTATTTCCAGCAGACATTGGGTTATTTTTGTAGCAAGATCTTATCAGTTATGCCTTTGCCATTGTTCAGCCTGTTCCATTGTATACAATTAATTGCCTACTAAAGAAAAGTCTCATAAGGCAGCAATCCCAGTAGCATCTGCAGTGGAGGGGCAAGCAGGGGTGATGGTGGAAAGGGACAGAATTACAAAAGCAGGATTGCAACACAAGTGACAATTTTTTATATGTGTGTTATGACATTGCATAAAAAAAGCAGACCTTGCAGTTGATAGTGCTTTTGGCATTTGGTAAAAGCAGCAAGATCCTGTGGATGTTTGTGTTCTTGAGGGATGACCTCAGCAGATAAATTTTGCTAGCAAAATATTTTATTTTTTATTTTTCAGAGAAAGATTTTTGTTCCTTGCATCTGTTCCATCCTACCTTTTTATTTCACTTTTTACCATGCTTCCTACAATTATAGCATTGGAAAGAATGTTAATTGTATAGTCTTTGCCTTAATTGGTATTTAGTTTCTTGCTTTGTTTGTCTCAGGCATAAAGACTGATGCAGAGTTTGCTTTTTTCCTAAATTCTCCCAAGATTGTTTGTCAGGGTTTTCTGGCACTATTCCACAGCTTGGGGGGTATTCTTTTTATAAGAAGTGCAGTAAGACATTCAGAAAGTATCAGCCACTCATCCCATTCCTTGATCCACAAAAAGGTTAACATTTTGATTGGTTTGGGAATTTTGAAAGTATTTGAACTTCTAAATGGCATGTTCTGAGAGCTCCAGCATAGTGGTAGCATACCAGCTCCAGAACAGTCTGTTTCAATACTGGAATGTTCCATCACAGAATATTTTTCATATTCTACATTGGCGTGCTGGTAGAAGAAATTAAATTAAAATTAACCAGGAATTGGCTGAGCAAGCTAGGATCATTCTTTTTTGCAAGACTAACATTGTTTTGTCATCAAACCATGGTTAAAATAAATTCTATCTTATTACATGCAAATACAATGACACATTACCTTGACTTTTGAATACCTATGATTTTTATTAATTATTTGCTCCCATTGGGAGATTAAAACAATCTGATAATTTCAAACAAATTCAGAATAATTTCTACTACTACATTTAATAACAGCAGCTGACTCTTTTAGATATAAACTTTATCAAGCCAAATGTTTGCTAGCCACATCGAAAAAGATCAGAATGATTGTGTGTGTTTGTATGAAGAAGCTTCATTTCTTCTAGAAATGATAAAATATGAGGTAAATCAATTTCTGGGAATATTAGTTCCTTTGGGTTGACTTTTCATTTATATCATACTTTATTACAGAAAGAAAACAGCTATTCCATGCCTTTTTATTATGCAATATACTCAACATTTGAAACACATTGAATTAGTTACTCAACATATTTCGATATGAAAATTTTGTGCCAGTATTCATTATTTGCTTGGTACTCAATGCACAAGCTAGAACTTGTCAGTTTTGGCTACCTTGTGGCTGACTAGATTATTCCTTACGGGAAAATGTTGGTAACTCATTGTTTTTGGTACTCATCGCACCTCTTGGAACCAATTAATGATGAGTACTGAGGTACCACTGTACTTTTTTTTTCCTGAGGCAGCTTAGTGATGTCCTAGCGATATACGTGTTCAAAGGATACTGGAACTTGTTCCAATAATATTATTTATGCTAGTAATGTAAAAAATCCCAGTGAATTTCAGTTATGTTTCAGTTATGTTTGTATTGGAGTTTACCAACAAATCTAGAACCAGCAATACAATAAACAGCAAGTCACACAGACATAAGTTCTTTAATTTGGTATTCTTCGAGTTGGGCTCAAGTAAAGTTAGTCAGCATTCCCAAATTAATCCATAAAGATTTTGAAAAAAAGATTCTGGAAGCTGAAGTCAAATAACATTAGAGAGCACAGATTTGGTGATAGGGGTTTTAATCAATTAATAAATGAAATATTGAATTTTTACTTCACAATTATATAGCTTTGTAGTTTGATTTTCTTGAAGGCTCAGCTTTATACGTATATTGGAACAGTGGCTTTTCTGTTCTGCTTCTTAGTGTTATACTGTATTTTATTATTGCTATTTTTATAATTTGAATAGCTTTCAAATCCATACAGAGAGCTTGTCAATGGATAAATTCATAATATAATACAATCAGATATATATGGCTGAAGGATAGGAAAGCTTTTCTGTATTGGAAGAGGAAACAAACGAAGGAAATTGGATTTGCCTCCTTTTGTTAATTTACAAAATAAAGCCTTGTTGAAATGTATAGTGATATTGATTACATAATAAAATTGAAAATACTTGAGGAAGGCAGGAATCTTTCCAAAAAATCAGGTGCTTGAAATCAGTGGAAGAGATTTTTTCTAATGCTTCACACCTTCACATATACACATACATACTGTACACTTCTTCCTTCCTCTCCCTTATCTTTTAATCTGCAAGATACATACAATTCTGCAGAAGATTTAAGAGGCAAGTTAGCCTGAGGAAAAGAAGTTACTATGGAATTTGGCACAGCAAATGGAAAGCCAGTGACTTCTTATTGGTTTATAACTCTGATTGTTTTGTGCTGCCTGAAGCTTTGTATCTGAATCAGATCAGAGGAAACCCTTTCTAACTAACACTAACAATATCAAAATACCACATCTTAAAATACAAAAATAAAACTATTGGAAACCAAGACCTGTAAAGAACATTACATATAATGTAACAGTATTACAGATTCTGGTAATGCTGTAGTGAGACAGTGATATCCAGCACTATTTCATATCCAAGCCCGGAGACATTAAAATGCAATACCTCCATTTGGCATGATAGTCAGTGATAACTAAACTAAACCTAAACTAAACCATAGCTATTTCTTCGCATTGCAACCCCCTCCCCCCCCCCCCCAAAAAAAAACCCCTAGGATGCTAAACTGTTGTTTTTGTTATGAAGTCTATCAATCCCATGTTCAGAAAATATTGAAAATATCTAAATTTTAGTAATGCTTAGTGTACATGGCTTGGGCCCCCTGCATAAGTGCAGATTTAATAAATATACAATAAAATAAACTTAATAGATGTTTTTTAAAAAGGTGTTTTCCCTTCAGCTGCCCAATTTATTCTAGGTTCCCACAAAACAAAGATCTTCCTTTTTTATTATTATGGTCCAGTTGATTCAACCTTGTTGGATGACAGGCCATGTAAATCTTGCACATGTTGTAGCTCTTGCAGGATCACATCTATTCTGAGGCTCTATTGTGAACCTTTTGGGTGCCTAGTGGATGTGTTTAGTATTCTTTTAAAAAGAGAATGAAACATAATTCTAAAAGAAAAAATCTTATAAATGCCAAATGGGCTGGGAGAAAACAAGATGAGATACCAAAACATCAGATGCTATCAATTTCAAATGAAATTGTTTTCAGCCCCCAGGACCCTAGGTTTGGGTTTTGTTTTTGTTAATTTTTGTTTTTTGTTTACAGTCAGAGAGATAATAAACTTCTAAAAGCTAAACATTTCCTGTGACTTGTTGACAGAAGATCTGAAACAATTCAGTAATGTTTCCATAAGTCCTTTCAACTTTCTGACCTCTGCATACTTCTGGCTTCCAAATGTAAACCTCTGATAGTACTGCTGTAAAGTTTGGTCAGTCACAAATTATCTGTTAAGTTTCTGACCAACACTTGCAGATAGAGTAGTGCAGATCAGATAACAAAATCTTTTCCTACAAATAGCTTGTGAGTTATCTTGTGAAGCTACTCATTTGGGTCACAGATATTCACCTTCTCTTCAATGTATAAATAGATGAAAAGCCTAGACTTACACATCCATGTTTTAAATCAAGTTTAAATCTCAATGGGATTTCTAGCTCAAAAGTAATAGTACTGTATCTGAGGCAGATTTGTAAATTTTAAGAATTATAATAATAGGTATTATATAATTACATGTGGCAAGGTATACTTGCCAAATTGATTTGTATTATCTTGTGGTCAACTTTATTTTTGCAGCAAAGAAATACTAACCCTAGTTGAGTGACTTATGGGCATTGCCACATTACTATCATAGTATGAAAGCTACAACACGGCAAGGCTTTCTCTGAAATTGCACTATTCTGGTATAGTTCAACAACAAACAAACAAAGTGAAATCTATTAAACTCCTCAATTGGAGAAACTGAAAGTGCCTTGTATTGAATTAACAGTGGTTATCATTTAGCAAGACTAATTAGTGTCAATCAAAATCTTCTTTGCACATATCTTGTAGCAGGTGATGTTTAAAAAGAAAATTCTCACTCAAAATGTTCTAATGACTATAGATCTCCCTCTACTGGTAACCTAGAATACTGGAGATGGAATACATTGCACGTTCATATACAAATACAATGGTACCTCTACCTACGAAGACCTCTAGTTACAAAAATTTTGAGTTACAAAATTTTTTTCGAGAAAAAAATCATCTCTACTTACAAATTATGTCCCAAGATATGAAAGCCCATCAGCTTTCGGGTGGCGGGCAGGAACAGGGGGGGGGGGTGCGGCCCCGCAGTGGCAACGCCAGCTCTGAGCATGCACTCCATCGTGGGATTTAGTTGGCTAAATCCCGTGATGGAGCGCATGCTCATCTTGCCGGAGCCACTTTTCCCCACCAGCAGCACCTGGGCAGCGGGAAAAGAGCCGGCGTTGCTGCTCCTGAAGAACGGATTAGGCCATTTACAGGTAAAATGCATCTCTACTTACAAAATTTTCCAGTTACGAAATGGCTTTCGGAAAGGATTAATTTTGTAAGCAGAGGTACCACTGTACATGACTGGATCTGGTGTAATTGATTTCCAGGAAAAAAACAAATAAAATGAGAACAAGAGTTGGATTCTTTTTCCTTTGGTATATACATTTGATGAGTGCATTTTTGTTGAAAAAGTAGATGAGCTAGGAGTTTTATAAACCTATAAATGTTGTAAAACTTGGATAGATATTTTATGTGGCAAATGTGGGATTTTCCAGCAAAACTGTGATGACCCGGGGCATGTCGCAAAAGCAACACAGCAAGAGAATAGGTCTAATGTTGGAATAAATCACACACAGAGAGATAAAAACATTTGATTGCACAAAAACTCAGCAAGGAGATAAAACTAATTGGAATCCCCAATTGATTGAATCAC
>JAEANM010002191.1:0-25220 GCA_017656035.1 Myanophis thanlyinensis
AATTACCCGCGCGGCCGCATTCTGAACTAACTGCAGCCTCCGGACACTCTTCAAGGGGAGCCCCATGTAGAGAGCGTTGGCGTAGTCCAGACGGGAGGTCAACAAAGAAAAATCTATATATTTGCTTGCTAAAAATTCATATTGGCAAATAATCACTTTTTAAAATCAGCAACATATCTTTGTTCAGTAATTTACTGTAAAATCTTAGCTTATTCCAATAACATACAGGTTTTTTTCAACTAGATATTTAAAACATAAACAAATTCTTATAGAAGTTTACTTACAGTACTGATCACAATCTACTCTGGCAAATACAACTTGATTCTTATCTGGAAAATCCTCTTTAACTACGTTAGAAGCTTCCTCAAATATAGGGTGTAGCATTTGACTAAATCGGCACCTGTTGAAAGGAAAGATACAAAATAAAAGGTATTTTCTAAAAACAAAGTATTCGAGGATTTCACATTGTAGTATCACACAGAATTACTGAAAGCAAATGTTCTGCTGTACATTACACAAGAGATTTCTTTACATAGAGAATTTATTGAATCAAGGTAATCTCAATATCTTCCTAATCTTTGAGGAAGGAGTTTATTTCTCTTGGCAATAAGAAAGAGGTAAAAAAGTCTCTGTTTCATGAAATCATTCCTGAAGAATAAAGTATAATTATAATATACCTTTGAAGAATACTGACAAGAAAAATATGATTACATATTTAGTTTAAAAAGTACTAAATTTATATTTCGAAGTTTTTATCTTAGATTTATAAATGCTATTTAAAAATAAAATAATCCAAATTTTGCTATTAATAAATATATATATATATAATTGTATAGAAATACTTACCAATCAGCATAAAAATTCACTAATGCAACATCTGCATTGTCTGGGAAAAAGAAACATTAATTAATGTTTGTGACATCACAAGCCAACACATAAAATATTAAATCAACAGCACAAAAAAGAATAATGAAATTATCATTTTCAGACAGTTTTAAACTACAATTGTTTTGTTCTGTGTCTTTTTTATGGAAGGTTGAGGGAGCAAAGGATGAAAGAGAGCAAAATAGCTTTGCCTATGAAAATTAGTTTTTGCTGTCCTTTATAGGGGCATGCATTTGATGTGGTAACTTGCCCTTACTTTGTCTTCAGTTTCTGGTGAATTTACTCGATTCTGAACTTTATTAATCCTGTCTTCTGTGAAAGAGCACATTCCACAATTCTTCTGTTCTAATAAGTTGCTTTGAGGAATTTAAATTTCTTTGTTATGGTGATTTGATCCAAATTTCCTTATTTTACTCTGATTGATCTGGGAAATAAAATGTTTGTAATTTCACAATACCCAATCTGGCAACCATTTTGTAAGAACATCCACATCCATCTTCCAAATTTTTAAACATTGACTTTCACACTCCAAAGAATTACAATAACTCCAAATTTCCTATGAACGCTTTAGGATCTTTGCTGCACTTTCATATGACCACCAGCAGAGAGCTAGCTATCATAATACTGTAAATGGGACTAACATTCACTTAAGCTTTTCTGAACCAAGTCACAGAGGATAAAAATAAAACCATTTTTTAAATACTTCAGAGAATATAGATTCCTATCCTCAACTCCGTTCTAGCTCTTACATGTAAACAAAGATTAATAATGTTTCAGAGTCAAACAAAATTAGGGATTTGGGCTGTGCAAACACTTTGAAAGGTATTTTTTCCAATTTCATAAAGCTGCTTTGAAAACTGCAGCTACTTTAGTGGCACATCAATAACCTGAAAAAAAAAGTTTTAAAAGTTTGCAAAAAGCTGCTCCATATGGTCATCCTGTAATACCTGTTCTGAAGGTGCTACAGAGCATTATTTTTCCAAGCATTATTAGACACACCATAGCTGCACCAAAATCAGTAAGATTCATTAACCAATTTAATGTGATTAAAGCATAACAATATAACCAAGGTTTTTGCTTTGGAATTTGTATTACCAATAGAAGCTTCCCGTCTATTCATAACAATAATAAAGTTCCAAAAAGAGTAATATTTTAAAACCTTACTCATGCAGGTTTCATTTCTCATTATGACATTATAAATCTATATACTTATAAATGTCATTAGCTTCTAAATATTTTTCCTTCAATATTGTGCAAATATACTCAAGATTTCACTTATGAATAACACATATAGTCATTCTTAAACGCTTCTAGGATATTTTAAAATCTGGCTGTTCAATCAAAACCCAACTCAATAAATTCACAATCAATTTCAGGAATAGAACTCAAGCCTATATTTAACACAGATTTAGTTTTAGGAAGGTACAAGGTTTAGTTTGGGGGAGGACAGAGGGTAAGCAAGAACATGAAATTATGGGCAGATGATAGGATTTGAGGGGTGATCACACATGGGGATAGGCAATTTCTTATAGTGGTTTATTTATTTTTAAAAATTATATGGCTGTCCATCTTTCATTAAACTCTTGGAAGCTCTTAGGTTTTGCTTTCCATCCCCCTAATTTCTCCCCCAACATCTGATCAATCGACCATTGGATAATTGGGCTTTCAATTACTGCTACTGAATGATTTCATCTGGCAATAAAACTCTTCCTTCTGTGACTTGCAAATGAGATAGCTGTTTATTACGAAGACCCGGACTTCTATTCCAACCTTCCCTTTTCAGAGGATGATGAGGATGGTAAATTCTTTGCTACAGAGGGTCTTTGATGAATCAGATTTCAGATTGAGATACAATATCAAAATAGCATTGATCATATTTGTAAATGTGTCGAGGGCTTGGGATATTGGTATTGTGTCCATCCTATTTCTTCTGGATTCATCACAAGCATTTGATATCATCAACCATAGTATTTTCTTGACCAACCCTGAGGATTGGGAGTGGGATACTGTTTTCCACTGGTTCTTTGTGATTGCTATTAGTCAGTGCTAGTAGGCGTGGGGGAAGAGGTCCAGTCTAAGCTTCTATTATATGGGTTTATTACACTGTATTTCTCCCCTACTAATTAACATCTATATCATCCACCAGCATGGGATTCAGTATCATCACTATGCTGATGATGCCCAATTATACATCTCTATCCTATGTTAAGCAAATAATGTTATTCAGATACTAGCATAGGAAGCTGTAAGGCTTTTGGATGAGAGAAACCAGCTGTGAATCAAGCCTAAAAGATGAAATAGCTGTGGGTAACCCTCCCCATTGTTAGGAAAGTTGACATCTCTGATTCTGGAAGAGGAACACTGCCCCAAGTAGATCTGCTGCAAATTTGAGGTTCCTCTTGGGACTCATGTTTTCTGCTGGAAGAGCAGGTGGCAGCTGCAACAAGGGGAACCTTTGCATAAATTCAACTTGTATACCAATTGTGCCCATTCCCAGAACAGCAGGGAATGTAGATTACTGTAATATATTCTAACGGGGTTGCCATTGCAAACTAGAAGTTGTAACTGATCTAGAATGCAGAGGCATGTGCAATGTTCCCCTGTGCCTTGTAGTAACACTACTACTTCAAAAACTACATTAGATTCCTGTGGCTTTCCCAGTGCAATTCAAAGTACTGGTTAGCATCTTTAAAGTTCTACATGGCAGGTTATTTGTAGAATTATCTCTCTGAGTTCACCTGGCTATTCTGCTAGGTTAGATAGAATGGGTATACTCCAAATCCTCTCCTTAAATATTGCCATCTGATGGGATTTCAGAGGTGCACCTTTTTTGGTTATCACCCCAGCACTTTGGAACAGCCTCCCATCAATCCAAGGGATTCCCTTTAGACTTCTGGGGGCTATGAAGACCTGGATCTTCCCCCAAGCTTTGGCCTATGTAGGGACTGAGCTGCAAGGACATATGCTGTGGAGCCTGGAAGGTACTTTTGTTTTCAACCATGTTTTAATCATTATATGAGATTGATATAATGTGAGCCATATAAGTTTGGTAAATAAACAAAATAAAAAATAAACCCTAGCAAAACCAACTTTGGGTTTCAAAGCCTCCCAAATACCAAGATTTTCCATCCATGTTGTTAATGGGATTGCACTACTCTACACAAATCTCTTATGTAATGAACTCATGGTTTATTTTCAAGGAACATGTAAAAGTCAAAGAAGCAGTTTTTGTATAGATTCATCTTGACACATTTTCTTGGACCGTGACACATTACTTAAGGTCACCCATGCTTTGCTCATCACCCGAATTACAGCAATGCACTTAATGCTGCCCATGAAATTCATTCAGAAGATAGAACTGATCCAGACTGTGGCAGTGTAAGCAATTATGAGAACATTTCAGGTTTTTTATGTTATACTACTGCTTTGGTTCCCAGTAGGCTTTTGCCTATTATTCGAAGTCCTCATTAAAGCCTTTAATTGCATGGGGCCACCTTATTTGTGGAACCACCTTTCTTCATTTTTTTCTATTTGACTTGAACTGGTCAGCTGACCATGTTCTGGCTGTCATCTATTATGTATTAAGGAAGTGAGTCTATCATAGTGCTTACTCTTTGAAGCATCATACCCCAACAAATTTATTTGTCCCAATCTTACTAATTTTTGTTAATCTTTGAAGATTTAACTCTGCCTTAGGCATGAGTCCCATAGGATGACTGACTCCTGACTGTGGTTTCTTTGACCTAACTAAAATTATGTGATCTGTATTTATTGCCCTTAATTGTGCTATTTGTTGTTTTCATTGTTATTGTTATCTTTGTTTGTTGGGTATCATCCTGTCTATGCCATCAAGAGTCACAACTGTGAGATGGGAAACTATATGAATCAAGGCAATAAATAAATAAATGTCCTGTATAAGCATTAAACAATACTTACTTAAAACATCATCTATATTTCCACTGTCAAGGCTTGTTATTTCACTTTGTGTTGGATGAAAAAAAGAGGATATCTGCAAGAATATAGACACCTTAAAATGTATCCATTAACCTCCTATACATACATAGTTTAGAATATTTTAGCATGGCCAAAATTGTTTCAGATATTACATGCATTAAGAGAATTTAATATTGTCCTTGTCCTCCTTCCCAGTATCCAATGGATTTCTCCAGGATTACTTGTCCCCCATAATGAAACATAAATTGTCAAAGATTCACTAAAAAATTGCTGATATAATGTCACAATACAGATATTATTCCTGCTCATACAATTCATAAAATGGGAGAAAATAGATCAAGACAAATTTACTTAATAGTTAAATACCAAGAATCTGCTAAGATTGTTAATTGAAGAGCCACTTCCATCTAATATTCTGTTGTTGGTGTATAACTATATCTTTAGGTAAAATTAAAACTTACCTGCTGGTAACCAGTTCTCAAGATCACTTTCTGTTTACTAGTAACTTATTTCACTGAAAGGACTCTGAACATGCCCACCCTGCTAGAACTAATAAGACTGGCAGAATCAGGGATAGACAATCTTATAAATAATCTGGCTCCATGCAATGCAAGGAGTTAAAGGTTACTAACAACACCTGAATTGCATCTGGAAGCATACTATTCTTCTCTATCCAGACTCTAGGCACTCAAAACACCAACACAGCATCATTTGAACAAGTTGAGATATACAACTAAGTGTCATCAGCATAAGGATAGTACTTGAACAATAGGCCAAGAAATAATCTCACCACTGTCTTATATAAATGTTAATGAGCAAGAAGACAATTTATGCATGTCCATAAAGTAGAGGAACAGGGTTAAACTTCTTGTCCACTACACCAAAGAAACTGGATTTAGAAAAAAGAGGAGAATCACTGAAAAAATGTGCCTTACACTCTGCAACCACCACTAGCCGGTCCAGAAGGATACATTTGATGGTACCAAAAGTCAGTAAAGCCAATCACCCAGTCAGCTGGGTAACCTCAGACCAGTCACTTTCAGCCCAACTCACTTCACAGGGTTATTGTTGTGGGAAAAATAGGAGGATTACGGTGTGTTGGATGTCTGCCATCTTGGGTTATTTATATATACAAAATAAACAAATGAATAAATAAAGTAGGGTCAGGATACACCATCCTATCCCAGGCCAATATGAAATTTGACTGTACTAGTCCAAATAATCTATTTCTTTTATAGTTGCTTGAAGATGTAGGCCTACTACTTTCTCAACAGTTTTTCCTCAAACGGGAAGGTTGGAGATTGGATGAAAATTGTCCAGTGCTTCCAGGGTCACTGCTGATCTCTTGAGGAAGGATCAGACCATTAACTCCTGCTAAGAAACATTTAACATTACCTGGCTACATATGACCTCCTCGGAAGTCTTGACTAATCAGGAGCCTCTATCTAATACAGAGGTGGCAGAACTCAACAACCCAAGCACTCTGTCCGTTTGTTTGAATTTATATTGAATTTAGGTTATGCTGCAATTTTTCTTTCTTTTTGTTGTTGTTAATTTTTCCTTTTTTATAATTTTTTATTTTTATTGCATATTAACTTAAATCGTTCATTAAACCATGTGTCCTCTGGGTGTACAATTTTCTTGATAATCCTTATATTTTACTAAATAATACATAGATACAGATACCTAGTAACCATTTCATCTAATTTTTATTATAGTCATCTTATTTTTCACCATGTATAATACCTTTTCTTTATTTCATATCTTTAAACTTAATTACACCAATATTTCTATTTCTTATTATCATATAACCATAGATAAACTAGCTCTCATATCCTATAATATTCCTTTTGGTTTTTTTTCTTTAATTTCCAATCTCAATCTATTCATTTCCGCACATTCTAGTATTTTTCTAATCACTGACTGACTCTGCCCTTTCCCAGTTTCCCCCAAGGCCAAGGGAGCTATCCTCTCTATCTCTGTTGGCTCCGGTTCCAGCTCATTCTCCCCCACAGATTCTGACTCCAACAGGGGCATGGACAACCTCCCTGAAAATAAGCTCAAGTGCTTATTTTCAAGCCCAAAAGAAGGTAAGATCAGATCTTGTTTTTGGGGAAACACAGTATTATAGTTAATATAGTTAAACACATAATGTTTTGATTGTTTTTTTTAATCTTAGAATTTATGGAGATAGTAAACCCAATATATATAATAGTAAAAAATGTTTAAATATAAGGAATGACAAGACGATGAAAAATGATATTAAAGTTGTATTATTAAACTTGTATTGTTAAACCTATTAAACATTAGAAGAAGAATGATACAAAAATAATGTAGAATTAAGTGGGGAAATGTGTACCACTTCTGTATTTTAACTATTTTAATGCTTGAAAAGTAAAATTAAAAGAGGAATAGAGAGTTTAATAATGGAGATAGGTACAATTTTGATAATTCTATGTAGAAAAAGTGAATAGTATATTTAAGGATAGTAATATTAATAGAATCAAGAATAATGATGGAATTGTAAAGGATAATTTTAATAGGTTTGTACCAAAAGTGATTAATATTATATAAGTAATATGCTAAAAGAAGCCCAAATAACATGCTGTACACTTAATGAATGGTTGTTTGGAAGGTTAAAATAAAGTAAAAATATGAATAGAAGAGGGAAAAGTTGATATGAAGAGATATGATTTAAAATGAAATTATGAAATTTTTATTATTATATTTATTAATTATAATTTTTATTTGGAGAGATATTTGTATATCTGACTATATATGATTTGATTAATGATATGTGATGTTATTAAAAAATATGGAAAAATAAAAAATTTTACAAAAAAAAAAGTTAGATCTAAGATTATAAAGTTATTAACTAACAAAAGTTTGACTCCTGAGCTCTCATTTACACTGCTCAGGCATGCATATTCCTGAGTCAGATCTCTTTACCTATATAAAATTAGGACATAACATTATTAGTATAAAATCAATTTTGGATGTGGAACTTTGGAGATCTTCAAAAAGTGCATGCGTGATGGGAGATGGTGAGGAGGTCCAGTGGGCTGGGAAGCATGATCTAAAGCACGGGTATCAAACTTGTGTTGTCACGGTGGTGTCACGTGATATATTGTGACTTTTTTTTCCTTTGCTAAACTGGGAGTGGGTATGGCCAGCATGTGACACATTAGAATTAGAATTCTACTAGAATTCTTTTCTGTAATTGTCTGAGACACATCAGGGAGGCTTTGTTAGAAAAGGATGTGATAGTTGCCACCTTAACTGCCCAGGCAGCCTCCTGGTGTGTCCTGCAGAGTCCTCCTTCTTATCCTCTGACTTCAAGGCATCCTTGGTGTCAGTAAACATGATGGAGGATGGCATTGCCACAGGACCATCTATCATTGGTATCTGCAAGGCCTATTGAGGTCTGGGGCCACATTAAAGAACTTATCACTTCCACTCTGGGGGGCTGTACGCCCCTGGTGAGGCCCATTGTCACTGGACCACTTATAGAAATAATCTAGGAGCTGGTACCTCCTCAGCCTCTGAGATTGATTCAGAGAAGAGTAATTAATTTAGGTCAGAAGTGCCCATAACAGAATCTGAGTTTGCTTGCTCTGCTCCCATGGAAGTTGGGCGCAGGGTGAATGGGTGGAGGTCCATTAGCTAAGGAGAATGGCTGGGGGAGGGCCAGCAGAGAAGGGAAGCTGGCTCTAAACAGGCTGAGGCGAAGGACGCGTGACCAAGGGTGGGAGCCTGAAAGTCCCATTCCGGAGGGAGTCATCTGATTCCCAAGAGCCAGAATGGGTCCTGTCAGGTTTTGGGTAGGAAGAGGTTTTGGGTAGGAAGAGGTTTTGGGTAAGTATTATGAGAGGTGGCTAGAATCCAGAATGGGAGGTTTGGGGATAGGTCCTTCAGGCAAGGTTGAAAACTATTTTAGTTAGAATTGTATTAAGGGTTTTTTTATATATTTATCTGTTTTTAAACTGTGCATTGTATATGAAACATTATCTTGTTTTGCAGCTTTAATAAAGCCGATGCTTGTTTAAATCCTGGAGATGACTAGTTGCTTTCTAGCATCTGCTTCAGCTTGGCTGAGCTAAAGAAGCCAAAGATTTCGTTTGGTTTCCCTTTAACCAAATCTATGGTACAGTGCAGATTTCCCTTTCAATCATTCCCTGGTTCTCCAGAGGGCTAGCGTGGAATCGAATTTTCCAATCACACTTAATACCCAGACATGGGTTGCCTTAGAACTGAAATATCTTAGACGGAGCATGTTTTAACTTGAGGGAACCTACCTTCTTACAGCTTTATTTTAAAATGTAATAAAAGTAAACTAGAATTAGATTAGGCATGTTCATAAACAGAACAAAATAACTTGTATTTCAGCCTGTTTTGTGTAGGGCTATGCTTTCTCTGAAAGAGTAGTCTGCAGTGACTACTTGCTATGAGTGATTCTTCATCCTCAACTGTTCTTGATGATTAAGGCAACAATACTGCATAATTAGGACTGGGGAACCTGTCACATCTTTCTCTGACTTGATATTTCATCCATGATTTAATTACATTGCAATTTGTTCCATGTAAAATCTTTGAAAAGTGACAGAATTATGTAATTGTTGTAAAATGGAACAAACCAACTAACTAGTGCAAGATAACAAAGTCATATTATGCTTATAGTGTTTATCAATTATATAACTGGCACCATTTAAGATTCTGGTACTGATCTTTGAAACCTTGTATAAAAAAAGATCTTGTCTCCTGTTGTATGAGCAACAAACGCTTTTCAGAAAATATATACATTATCAGAATGCATCTTTCAGGCTGGCAGGTGAGCAACTTTTGTATTCAGTCTATGAAATTAGATTCTTTAAGAGACGAGTTTGCATCAGGAGTTTTTAGGATATATAAAAACATGTATTTTTACCACATCTTTGTTAATTCATGTTAATACATATTTATTACTAATTTTAATTGGGGTATTAATTTCTACTCTGTTCTTAATTTTAAATTCTGTCAACTGTCTAGAATACTTGCCAAACTTTAATAATGAACTATAACAAACAAATAAAAAATAAACAAAGTAGGAAAAAGAATGGAAAAACCTGAGGGTAGAGTTTAAAAAGGGATCATCATAAGATCCTTAATAAGTTACAATGAGCTATGTCCGGCTTCCCTTGAATTCTTTTGACTCCTATCTAAATCAAAGCAGATGCTAATCATTACGGTAGTTGAGAAATTCCTATGGATAGGCATAATTAGCAACAAATCAGTTTAATTGGACTTTCACACAGTGGACCTGGTCTTTCATGACTGACAATAAAATACTAATTCACTGATATGACAACTACCAGCATCTTAGGAAAGAGTACCATTGTACAGTATACATTACAGACACACCTACATTTTTAATTTCATACATCATACAATAAAATTTCCAAAAGACCCTCATATAATTGCAACCTCTCCAGATGTGCCAATAATGAATCTTCCAGAAAATTTCTGAACTGAAATGCAATATCCTCTGAGCAAGAAAAAAGGCACAAAGGGTTAATCTGCTAAACCTGATACTAATTAATAGGGAAACTTACTTCATAAAATAAAATAAGTAGGGACATTAAGGAAAACAGTGGCTGAAATGTTGCCAAAATTTTGAATTATTTTTATAAATCTGAATGGGGTACAATAAGTTCAGTATTTGCTGCTCTTATCTATTTTTATTAATTGTTTCAGTGTTGAGGCAGAAGAAATGCTTACAAATTTGTCAGTTATATAAAATTGGGTGAGACATCTGCAAATATAGGAGGTGAAAGTAAAATTCAAAGCAAAAGGTCAGAGAACAGATTGAAATGGAACAAAACTTATTATAGAAGTTCTTCTATAGCAAGGTGTCAAACTCAAGGCCCGCGGGATGCTTAGATCTCACCTGCAGGGCTGCCCTGGAAACAGCAAAGGATCAGCCTGCAGTGCTTCTGCCAGAGAAAACGGAGCTTGGGAGGGCCGTGAACAATCTCCTGCAGTCCTCTGCCAGCACAATCAGAGCAGGGGGGGCTATCGCAGCTGAAGATGGAGCCCTAGGGACACATCCTAGTGGCTAAAAATGGAGCTCGCGAGGGCCATATGCGACGCTCCCAAGTTCCATTATCACTTGCAGAGGTTTGCAGGGGACCGTTGCAGCAAAACAAAATGAGCTCAGGAACCCGTTTTCGCTGGCATAGTACTCAGGCCACTCCAGGTGCCCCCGGATGAGTGATGTCAAGTTGGCTATGTCCCCCCTGCCCATGCCCACCCCAGCCCCTGAGGTCAAACACAACCCTGATGTGACTCTCAATGAAACTGAATTTGACACCCCTGTTCTATAAATGAGTTTCCACACTTAGGCAAGAAAAACCAAATGCACAGGTAAAGAATAGGTTCCATCTACCTCATCAGCAGTAAATGTGACAGGGATCTAGGAATCCTACTGAACATTCATTTGAGTTTGAGCCAGCAGTGTGCTGCAGCTTCCAAAAAAGCCATAGTAGTCCTAGGATGCATCAATAGGGGGATAATATCACGATCACATGAAGAATTAGTATCACTTTTTACAGTACTAAGACCACATTTAGAATATTGCATCCAGGGACTTCCAGCTGACATCGCAGCAAGATCGGACATGACGGACAGGTCTCTGCACACCCACGTCAAATTCTTCCCATTGGAGAGCTCCGAAAGGAGCTAAAGCCACCCTGTAGGGATGGTGAAGAAAAGAGGGGCGCCCTGTGAGGTCACAGAGTCACAATTTTCCCGTTTGACCCTTTTTCCCTCTCATCCTTGACAAGAAGAGGCAGCCAAACATGGCTGCTGTGAAGCTGGGACAGCTGAAGCAATGAAGAAAGTGCAGGAGCGGTGTAGATGAACAGTGATTGGAACTAGGTGAGATTATTTCTTTTTTACCTATAACTTAAGCCAAAGGAAAAAATTTGGAAAAGAGAACTCAGGAAAAGAGAACTCTGAACTATCTGTTCAAGCATTAATTGAGCACATTGGAAAAAATTCCAGATTTGAAAGAAAGGAACTAAGGGGAGAAAAGTAAAACAAACTTTTAAAATACAGAAATTTGGACCTTTAAATTAGGTAGGCACTATTTTGGAAAGGCATTTTAAAATGCTGGAACTATTTACCTAAATAACTTTGTTTCTATAAATTGAATTAAAATGGATGGAAAAAAGATCTGGTTGAATTTGAGACAACATTGAAACCTAAGCTGAGTGTTGATGAATGGAAAATATACCATACTTCTGGGATAATTTCTGATAAGAAAAATAAAATAACATTTATCTGGAGGACTGTGATACCTACCGTGTTATACATATCTACCCAGTGACTACTGCATATTTAAAGGTGATAAGGAAGATATTTAACCAAAATGACCTCTTAATATGATTAAATTTATAAAGGGGAATTAAGGAGACTCTTGGAAAGCTTCCTGGACTATTTGAATGAAACTGACTGATTAACTATGGGATACAAAGAACTGAAATTGAAACTCAACATTAAGAAAGCTAAGATCATGGCACACACGGCCCTCTTGATTCATAGCAAATAGGTGGGAAAGAAATGGAGGTAGTGACAGATTTTATTTTCCTGGGCTCCAAGATCACTTCAGATGGGGACTACAGCCAAGAAATTAAAAGATGCTTGCTCCGGGGGGGGGGGGGGAGTCATGGCAGCATACTAAACAGCATACTAAAAAGCAGAGACAACCTATTAGCCAACAAAAGTGCATAGAGTCACGGCTATGGTTTTCCCAGTTGCAATGGATGGCTGTGAAGTTGGATCATAAGGAAGGCTGAGCACCAAAGAATTGAGGCCTTTCAACTATGGTGTTGGAGAAGACTCCTGCCAGTCCCTTGGACTACAAGGTGATCAAACCAGTCAGTCCTAAAGGAGATCAACCCTGACTTCTCTTTAGAAGGCCAGATCCTGAAGATGAAACTCAAATACTTTGGCCACTTAATGAGAAAGAAGGACTCACTAGAGAAGAGCCTAATGCCAGAACAATTGAGGACAAAAGAAGGGGACCGCAGAGAATGAGGTGGCTGGATGGAGTCACTGAAGCAGTTGGCGTGAGCTTAAATGGACTCTGGGGGGATGGTAGAGGACAGGAAGGTCTGGAGGAATGTTGTCCACGGGGTCGCAACTAACAACAACACAAAGAATTATGATCATTGTACTTTCTGAGAAGTGATTTCAGACGTGATAGGACTATCAAGCAAGAGTGGGACTTACTAAAACAAGACAAGATGCTCCATCAGGGGGAAATGAATGGAACTTTGAAAGAAATAGCATTGATGTTCCAAAGTTCTAAGGATATGATAAAAAACTTCAGGGAGATTAAGAATCTAATGCATGGCATAGATGAAAAAATGAAAAATATTGTACAAGAGACAATGAGTAAAGATCAAGATACCTATGAAAGGGAGGAGCCAATAGAAAGAATGGAGGGAAAAACAGAACACAAACCAGCAAACAAAGCAAGAAGATAAGGTGATTACAATAAAAATAATGATGACTGATGAAATAAACCAAGGGAAAAATATTTTAAGAGACTTAAAAAGAGAACTGGATATGCAGGAAGATATTTCTGAAAGAGAGAGAGGCATGGGCAGATATTGTGAAAGTTAGGCAGTGAAAGAGGGCAGAGATGGGAGAAATATCTAGACAGAATAATAAGGATGTAGATGCAGATAGAGGTAAAGATCCAAGAGAAAAAACGAATAAGAATTAAAGTATTAAAGCGGGCAAGAGATGATGGATAGAAAGGAAATGTTTTTCAACATATTGGTGGCAGGATGAAAAGTTAGAAGTAGAAATAAGAGATAGGGGGAATATTAGTATATACATTTTATATAATAAAAGCAAAAACAAAATGGAAAGATTAGAGGTTGAATGATAGCATTAGTATGTATGTTTAAATAATATTGTGATTGGGATTAGAATAGTACACTGGCTAGAAGCATATATTACACTCTTACTGAAGGAGGACACAGACCCACAGCAGATCAAAAACTATTGGGTTATATCCCTGCTAAACTCAGATTATAAGACCTTCGCTTCAATTTTGGCAGAAAGACTGAAAAAATACTTAAATAATTTTATTCATCCTGACCAGAATGGATTTTTGCCTAAGAGACATATTAAAAATATGAGAATAATTCTGGATACTTTGGAATATTATGAAGAACATCCTGAAAAACAAGTGGCTTTGATGTTTTTGGATGCACAGAAAGCCTTTGATAATGTGAATTGGCGATTTATGTTACTTCAACTGCAACAGATGAGCTTTGGCAAAAAATTTATTCAAGCCATAGAAATGATATATACAGTACTAAGCAAACTGCAAAGGTAATGAGTAATGGTGAGTTAACTGATTCCATAGAGGTAAGAAAAGGGACTAGACAAGGTTGTTCACTGTCGCCTCTGCTGTTTGTGTTAACATTAGGAAGTGTTGAATAGGAACATCAGGAAGCAAAAAGAGATAAAGGGAATGAAAATTAAAAAGGAAGAATATAAATTGCAAGCTTTCGCAGATGACCTGGTTTTCATAATGGAGGACCCCTTGGAAACAGCACCTAAGTTAATAGATAAGATAGAAGAAAATGGAAAGATAGCAGATTTGAAAATAAACAAAGATAAAATAAAGATATTAACAAAGAATATGTTAGTAAGGAAAAAGAAAGATTTGGAGGAAATCTTGAAGATCCAGGTCACAAACAAAGTGAAATATTTAGGGATACATATAACAGCAAGATGTAGTACATTAAAGGAGGATAACTATCTTAAACTCAAACAGCAGATTGTGGCAGACTTGACAAAATGGGAAAACTTACAACTATCCTTGGTTGGGAGAATATTTACAATTAAGATGAATGTGTTACTGAGAATTTTATATTTATTCCAGACAATTCCAGTTAAATTAGGGAAAGAGTATTTTGAGGATTTAAATAAAATAGTGTTGAAATATATTTGGCTGGGGAAAAAGGCAAGAATTAAACTTAAACTATTACAGGATGCAAGAATACGAGGAGGATTTGCTTTGCCCAACTGGGAAGTATATTATCAGGCAACAAGTTTGATGTAGGCCAAGGAATGGATAACTTTAAGGAATAGTAGACTATTGACATTAGAAGGTCATGACTTGCTGCTGGGGTGGCATGCCTTCCTTTGGTATAAGGGTACTAAAACACAGAGGCATTATGTTCGAGATGCATGGTTATTAAATTGGGAAAAGATTAAAAAGCAATATTATTCAAAAATCCCTCTTTGGTTGTCAACAATTGAGTCTTTTTCATATCCAATAACATATAAAGAAGGAAAAACAGTTAGATATTGAGAGATATTAAATGAAAAAGGTGGTCTTAAATCATTGCAGGAATAAGGTATAAAGATGAATTGGTATTCATATGTACAAATACAATCTAGATTTGATGAGGATTTGAAAGTAGGAGGTTTTTATGATAAAAACAGATAAAATTTTAACAGGCACTGATGAAAAAGGTGATTAAAAACTTTATGGATTTTTACTAGAGATTAAATTAGAGGAAGAGCAAGTTAAAGAAACGATGATCGCTTGGGGGGAGAATTTTGGTCATTGAATAGACTTAGAGAAATGGCAAAAGTTGTGGTCTCAAAATTATAAAATGACTATGTCAACTGCATATAAAGAAAATTTGTATAAGATGTTTTACAGGTGGTGCTTACCCCCAGCGAGAATTGCGAGAATGTTTAAGTATAAATCAGACAAATGTTGGAAATATCATCAGACGCCTGGTTCATATTACCATATGTGGTGGACATGCAAGGAGGCACAAAGATACTGGACTAAAATTCACACATGGTTGGAAAAGATGATAAAACAGCACATAGACTTTAAACCAGAAATATTTTTGCTAGGAATTATGCCAGAAATATATAACAAAGATCTGAAATATCTTATTGTAAATGTTTTAACAGTGGCTAGAATTGTATTTGCTAAGGATTATATCTTAATATAAGTAGGTGTAATAACATCAGAATTATATAAGCTTGATTAATGTAATAAATATGATTAATATTTCTATTGTTATTCTTACTAAAATGAATGATGCCCAGATGCCACGCTGTTCATTGATGTGGATGAACATGTAAAAATAAAATAAAAAACATGAAGTAATAAAAAAAAGAATACTGCATCCAGTTTTGGATATCACAATACCAAAAAGATACTGAGACTCCAGAAAGCGTGCAGAGAACAACAACAACAACAAAAAAGATAAAGGGACTGGAGGCTAAAATATATAATGAACAGTTGTGGGAGTTGGATATGTATAATCTAACAAAGGACTAGGGATAACATGATAGCAGTCTTTCAATATCTGAGGAGCTGTCACTGAGAAGAATGGGTTGGCATATTCTCCAAAGCACCTGACGGTATGACATGTAACAGATAAAACTTACCAAAGAGAGATCCAACCTAGAATTAAGGAGAAATTTTCTGTCTGTGAGAACAATCAGTGGAACAATTTGGTTTACCTCCAAAACTTGAGGTGTTCCATCAGTGGAGGTTAAAAAAAGATTTGGCAACCATTTGTCCAGAACAGCATAAAGTCCCCTGCTTAAATAGGAGATTGGACCTCCAAGGTGACTTCCAACTCTATTATTTTATAATTCTGTATAGGTAAATCCTCAACCTATGACCGCAACTGACTCCCAATTTCTGTTGCTAAGTGAGCCATTTATTTAGTTTTGCCTCATTTTGTGATCTTTTTTGCCATGGTTGCTAAGTGAATCATTGCAGTTGTTAAATTAGTAACATGGTTGTTAAGAGAATCTGGCATTCCCATTGATTTTGCTTGTCAGAAGACGATCACGAGTCTGGAACAGTGCAACCATCATAAATATGACTCAGTTGTCAAGAGTCTGAACTTTGATCACAATGACTATAAGGAATGCTGCTGCAACAGTTGTGTGAAAATGGTCACACGTAATTTTTTTCAGTGCAGTTATAACTTTGAACAGTCATTAAATGAATGGTTGTAAATTGAGGATCATCTGTTGCTAGCCAACCTGTATGGTGTCTCTTATGCACATTCAACCCGTGCAGTGCCTCTTATCCCCTTACCATCCTATGAGCACTTACTGTATGTGCACTCCCTCATACTTTCCCCAACTGTATCTCACATATCCTTCAGGCTTCTCCAGCCTTCTCACTCACACTGAACCTCTTTGTCATGCACCTTCACCCTCAACCCTGCCCACCTCCTCAACAACTCTACCTGGAAGCAACCAGCTTGCAGGCCTGGGACTTGCAATTTCCTGCCAGCATGATCACTGATTTTGGTTGTGGGAAAACGGCAGGAAGTCGCCTTGCCTAATGACAGTGTGAGTTAGTTAATGATAGCAACAGTGACTGTAAGCATTGATGTTGCACTTTACAATCACCTTGCTTTGCAATAGAAATTTCAGCTTCAATTGCCATCAAAAGTCAAGGACTATCTGTAGAGAGAATGTAAAGTTCCTTATTTATATAATGTGCGTGAAATTAAAAGTACAATATAGGGCAGGAATTTGCCATTTTTTTGAGACATATAATTTGTTAGTTAAAAACAAATAAATATAAGGAATTGTTCATGTTACCTATATATACTTATTAATCCTAATTAGAAAAAAATAAAAATAATGTCAATATCTAGGATGAGTAAGTCAGTTTATATTGTGAAGTCGAAAAATTATATAGAAACTCACCTGTAATTAATATTTTTCATAGCTAATAGTCTTGTCAATCCTCTCCTCTCTGTGACAGACTACTGGAAGACAGATACCATGTACCCCCTAATTCTTCACTGCAATAGGCCAGACATATTGAAAAATTCCCTGAACCATTCATTGTATGATTTAGCATCCAGAACCTTTATCAACTTTATTTTTCTTCTCTGGACACTTTCCAGGGTTACAACATTTTTTTTTTTGTATGCTAGTGACCAGAACTTAGTGCAGCATAAAGAGGTACTATCACTTCTCATGATCCTGATGCTATCCTAATAAATATTGTTACACAATATAATAATATATACAGATGTAATGGATTAGCATACTGGTATCATATTGGACTTTTTATTGTGAATGGCCTAGCTAAAGTCACTTAGGTACTCCATCTTCCTCCTTCCTGCTTTTACAAGTGTTTTTCATCCTGAAGAGATTTGAGACACAGGTACAGTATATTGTAGTTGAGTAGTGCAACCCTATGTTTGTTAATTCCAACTCAACTCAATGGGACTTGCCCCTAAGTAGAAATGTACAGGTTACAACTTTAATTATAAAGCAGGCTTCTTGGTAGGACATATATGTATACATACACATTTCTGAAACAAGGAAATTGAAGAGGGAAGAGGAACTCACTGTGATCCTCTTACTCTGCTAGGTTTGTTAGAAATGTTTTTTGTTTTTTGGGGAAATAAAATTGGATGTTGTCCATGTGTACGTGGCAAAGGAAGGTAGGGTAATTACTTCCTGTACTAAATGCATGCAAACACTGGTAATGTAGCAAATTACATGGGAAAAGCAGTTCCTGAGGCAGGAGTTGAATAAGTTTAATCCCCTACTCAAAGCTGTAGACCCAGTTGGGGGGAAAAACTAGAACAGTTAATACCTGGTCTGGCACAAGCATAAAAAAAGACCTTGTAATAGTAACTGGCTACAAACAGAATGTGAGCCAAAAGTTTGACATGAGGGCAAGATAGGTACACATAAGAAATAGGTTTCAAAATTATAAAAAGTAATTGTTCTATTTTATTCTACATTGGTGGGATACCTTAGTATATTGTGTACGCAAGCATATGTTTTCCTTTGAATTAGTATTGACTTCTGGAGACCGTCTGGACAAGTCCATGCAGTTTTCTTGCCATTTGGAAGTAGTTTGCCACTGCATGCTTCCTAAGGCTAGAAAGAGTAACTGGCCCAATATTATCCAGCTGGCTTTATTCCTAAATTAGAATTAGAGTTTCCTGGGTCTCCTCATTTCTAGCCTTATGCTTTAACCACTACACCAGGGGTGTCAAACTCGATTAGGTCATGGGCCATATTGCGATTTTTTTTTTTTTTTGCCTTTGACAAGCCAAGGTGGGCATGGTCTCTGCAAGCTGTATCCAGTCCACGGGCCGCCAGTTCGACAGGCCTGCACTACACCAAATTAGCTCTTTCATCTCATCAAGTACTGTGTCCAATTGTGTGGATTATACAATTCAAATTGAATAAAGTTTAGAAAACAGCAATGAAGTTGATTGGGGAACTAGAAATCTAAACATTAAGATGGGAATGTTAATCTTTCACAACTGGGTGTAAATTCTGTACAGTTGGTCCTCGACTTATAACAGTTCACTTAGTGACAGCAGTGTTCTAATATCTAAGGGGCTGCCACAAAGAACAGGGGCTCAACCTATTCTCCAAAGCACCAGAAAGCAGAATAAGAAGCAATGGATTGAAACTATTTAAGGCAAGAACCAACTAGAACTAGGAAGAAATTTCCTGACATTTAGAATAATTAATCAGTGGAACACTTGCCTCAGTCATTGTGAGTATTCAAATACTGGAGATGTTTAAGAAGTGACTGGATCATATAGGGCAATGGTGGTGAACTATGGCATGCATGCCAGAGGTGGCACTCAGAGCTCTCTCTGTGGGCACAAGGCACAGAAGTTTGTGCAAAACAAGCTCACAAAAGAAAAAGGTGTCACCTCTTGCAGAGCTGCTGGGGTTGTGATGCCCCTTCCTACCGGCCAGTTAGTCTTCAGGTCTCCATCATGTGCGCACATGAGAGACTTGCACTTTGGGCACTCAGTCTCTAAAAGGTTCGCCATCACTGGTATAGGGTTTCCTGCTTGAACAGGGTGTGGAACTAGAACTCAAAGCTCCCTTCCAATTCTGTTCTTTCTGTTAAATATTTGAATGTAGGATACTGAATATTTGATTCAGTTATAGGATGACAGTCTATATGGGAATTTGAAACAACTACTGGACAATAAGAATCATAAATATTCAGATAAATTATCCAGGGGAAAATCACATTCTCTTTCACTGGATATATTGAAGCAGAAGTTGAACAACAATTTAGCATTTGAATTCCTACAATGAACAAGAGGTTGGACTCAAAGGCCTAAAGAGTTCATTCCAAATTTATGATTTTAAATACCAGTAAGCACAGCTTTTTCTGTTTCTCAATGCCTCTGGAAAAAGTACAGTATGACCAAAGTAGTTTAAGATAATGGAATGCCTGCAAGAATAGTCCTGTTTTAGTTTCCTTAAAGTTTTCTTTGTAAGGAAATTACAGGTAATTAATTACAGCTGTCAGGGAACACTAGTTTGAGGTGCTTATGGAATCTGAAGCTGGTCTTCTCTGAGCACTTCATGGTATCATAGGAATATGCGCATTTGGCTTTTATCCCTAAAACTCTTTACATCACCCATCTTGTTAGAGAAGATTTTGTCTTTAACCCTAAAGACTATCCAAGGTGAAGACCTTTAGCAGCTAGACTTGGATTTATGCAGAAGTACTAGGTAAGAAAAAATGACCCAACTACTGGAGGCTAAATATAATTGCCATGACTTACAGACCTACAAGGATTATTTCAGTCTGCTTCATTGTCTCCATTGTCTAATGGATACCATTTCAGAGAAAGATTGTAGCCCTGCAGTAGATCATAACAAAAGATAAGAAAAATTGAGACTCCTTTCACTCAAGCATTTCTCAAAAAGCGTAATCTGGTAAAAAAAAATCCATGAAATATCTATGACCTACATTATCCTTTCTAAAATAGTCAAAACAGTCAGTTCACTGTCCAATGAATAAGTAGTGGCTCTGTGAGAGTCTGATGCTTTGTGTTTATAACATTCAATCTTAATTTCTACAAATCCCAGAAATGAACTTTTCATTTTGTGTTCACTGAAATTAAGGTCCATTTATACATTTAAAAGCAACTTTTAAATTGTTTTAGTGTATGGAAGTATGTGAGCCAGTTTGCTGCAGTAATTAAGGTTCTAGACTAGAAACCAGAAGACTACAAGCTCTAGTTCCGCTGTAGGCACAAAACCACCTGGGAAACCTTAGGCCAGTCACTCTCTCTGAGAGTGTGTACAGGCAATGACAGATCACTTCTGAAATCTTATCAAACAGAAAAGACTTTTTCAAAGCAGCCATTAGGTATCAATACTCATTTAAAGGAACAACAACAAAAGGATTTACAGCTTTATCTGGATAACAACATTTGCTAATAGAATTGCTATATTCAATATTTGTGTTCAAGTTTAATTTCCCTAAAAGATGAAGTATGGAATTCTTAGATCAATCATTATCTAACTATTTCCAATTTTTGCTAAGAAAACTGCAAGGGCTTGTCAAGCTAATTATCAAGAGTCAACACCAATTCAAAAGCATACAAAACAATCTTTCAAGTAGCAGTGTTAAAAAACATGTTATATTCAAAGAATATATCAAAACTATCTCTTTATTTGACTGGAACATTAAACAAATCTAAACAGATAAAGTATGTCATTGCCTTGTATGTAGGGCTATCTTAAGATATTTTGTATTTGAGGGAAGAAATAAGATAGTTTCCATATATGAAATAGAAAGGGATATTAAATGGCCAACCACTGAAATTGTGTGGAGTCCTTGGTGCTTCTTTAGTATTATCAGTGTTAGTGAGAGTGAGATTTTTCCCAATACAAGGGAAGGGCTTCTTAAATCTTCCATATAAGATCAACTATCTAGATCAGCAGTTCATACATAATGTAATATTCAGCAACTTCCAGAACAACTTTTACTTTTTTTGTTTAAGGACACTCTTGCAGAAAAGAAATGGCTAAAAGTAGGAAGCAAATTATATTCTGAATTTTAGATTGACAGCTAATTTAAAATCCATCCCCCATCACTATCAAACTGCAGTTAATATGTGTTCAATACCTTTTTATACATCCGGATGTTTATGAAATTTCACATTGTGGGTAATATATAACAAGTCATTTGATCACATACTTGAAAAACCTGAGTCATAGATGGCCATTTCTATCCAAAGGATATGAAACTGATCCTTAACTCGAGGCGTGAGAAATAAGTTGGGGTGTGTACGTGTGTGTCGCCACGAAGATGATATTTTTTTTCTGGAACTCTTGACAGATATTCGTCAGGAAAAGCCCCATTTGAAGAAGCAAATCTTGTACGTCTTCTAAAGCAATCTGATATCCTGCTAGGTGATTGTATGAACAGCCCCTACCCGGTCCCATTCGGACCCCGCCCAGTCGCCGGCTAGATTCCGGATCCGAAAAGTTCGCAGCCTATCAGACAGAGCCACAACAGCACGGCACTTACCCCGCCCGGCTGGATTCCCGCGGTACCGGTTTCTCGCCTGGGAGAAATTTACAGGAACAAGGAGCAAAAAAATGACAAGCTATGTACCCTCTTTTGCCCACCACACCAACGATCCGTTGTTCATTTCTTCCTATAGCCCACCCCCGCCCTCCCCGCGTGAACCAGGCAGCCAGTTCTCAATCTTAGCTATTTAGCTCACCAGAAAAACGAGAAGGCAACAGGCGGGCTCTGGGAAGATGGCGGCGATTCTCATGGTCGGCTATACTTCGAGATAGGGAGTGAAATGGACAAGCGATGAAATCTCTGCCTGCGGGCTCCGAAAAAAATCGCACAACAGCAGCCAAGTCCTCCCAACAGACGAAGGAGAAGACCGACCTCACTTGCACTTCCACCACCAGCCTGTCTCACGCAGGCCCCTGCATAACTTCCGAGTTTGAAGTGCAGCCGTGAGGGATGCTGGGTAATGTAGTTTTGTAGGGTTTTTTTTCTTTTCCCCTGGAGCGTTTGGTTTGTACTTAGGAGGAGCACCCTCTGTGGCCACCGACGGAAGTAAATTTTGCAAGAGGAAGTTGCAATTTAATTCCTGAAAACGTTGCTAGGTAAGTTTGTAAAGTTTGTTTTTAAGTTTGTTGATGCTTGGGATAATGAGTGAGGGTGAGATTATTCTTTTAGCTGGCAAAGAAAGAACGCCTCTTTAAATTCTCTGTCTTTTGTAAAAGGAGGAGAATAGGACTAGAAAGCAATAATCAAGATACGGATAAACTGTATAACGGAGGTGGAGATAAACTGACACATTTTCTTATATTCACAGGCCTATTTTGGTTGCAAGCACTCAGCGTTGAGGATATGAGCATTGTTATTCTTCGTATATAATCAACTTCAGAATTTTTACTTCTGTTACAAATTCACTCAATTTTGCCATTACAGGAACTGTTTTAATAGATGGTAGCAAAGAAAAACTTTTGTATCTTAATATTAGATTTATTCTGGAAATTAAGGGCAAGCACATTGTATCAGTATTGGTTTTGCCTGATATTCTTTGTCAATGTTTCTTTTTACAGCTACCAGCCACTATTTTTTAAATAGAATTGTATGGGGAGCAGATATGTACAGGTAGTCCTCGATTTACAACCACAATTGACCCCCCCCCAACATTTCTGTTGTTAAGTGAAACATTTGTTAAGTGAGTTTTGCCCCATTTTACAGCCTGCCTTGCCACATTTATTAAATAAATCACTGCAGTTGATAAGTTTCTAACCCAGTTGTTAAGTGAATCTGGCTTTCCCATTAACAGTACTTGTCAGAAGATTGCAAAATAATCTTGAGACACAGCAATGGTCATAAATATGAACCAAGCATCTGAATTTTGATCACATGATTATTGGATGCTGCAAAGGTCATAACTGTGAAAAATGGTCATGTCACATTTTCAATGCTGTTATAACTTTGGTCACTAAATGAACTGTTGTAAATTGAGGACTACCTGTATTTATAGGATATTGTTATTCTTTATATTTCTACCGTATCAAAAAGACTCAGGATGCTTTGGCCTAAAATTGAATAAAAACCATAAGAATGCAAATGTTACGAACATGAAGTGATACTATTTCCTAAACTATAGGGCAGTAATAGTGAACCTATGGCATACATGCCACAAGTGGCATGCAGAAGTTTCCCTGCAAACAATGAAACAGAAGAGCTGCCAGTGTTGGGATGCCCTGCCCCTTGCCGCCCAGCTGGTGTTCAGGTTTCCCATGCTTATGTACACTCATCTTCCAGTTTGGGTATTCGGGCCCAAAAAAGTTCACAATCACTGCTTTAGGGAATAAACATAGAATAATGCAATAGGGAAGCATATTTAAAATAGTTTGAGGTTTTAAAGGAAGACATGCTGAAGGACAGTGCTTTGTGAGTGTTTTTTTGTACATTCATGAAAAAGATCAAATTAAGATTTAGTAAGTAATTGCTGTTGAAGAAAAGCTTTTTGGGGCTAAAGGCCCCAGGGGAAGCTATATGTGAAGACAGAAATTAAAAATGATATAGTTAGAAAGAAGGTGTACCTGTTAGTAAGTTTTGTTGTGTTTTCTATACAAATAAGAATCTTGGAGCCTTGCTGAATGACTAATTAATTGTTTTAATTGCAAACTAGTAACAGTTTTTTAAATATGAAAAGAATAATAAATGATTCAATGTATTTGGATATTATATAAGGCAATGTTTTTGACTCATTTGTTGAATAGATTCTTTTTATTTAGTTTTAGGACTTGCATGAAAATAGATAATTCATTATTTATGCAAAATTCAAAACTTGTAAGCACCATTCTATCAAAATACAAGTACTCCAGAGATTGTTTTCACCGAAATAAATTAGTTTCAATTTGTGAAAAAAAATACTACAATTGTTACTGCAACTATGCACTTTTGAATTTTTCAGAAGATGAATGTTTACGAAACATGGCTATTCAATGGTTCCTCATTAGCATCTCAAGTTCATGCTGCTGCTGTTAATGGACATAAAAGAGTTCTCCTAAAACAAATATCAGGTAAAAGTACTCAGCTTATATTAAAGTTTAGCTAATTTGTTTATGTTTAATTATTTAAAAATTCTCTTTTAGCTTTATCTGTAAAACAGATAGATTAATGAGAATAGAAAATTTATTGCATGCTGCCATATGTGCTGTATGCAATTTAAAAATACTATAATTATACAGACTATTTCATTACTGATTTGATTATGGTAGACAGTATGAAACTTGTGGGAACTGTAAAGCATTTACCTTTTGAAATCCAGATCCTATTTTACCATCCTAATATTAATACTCACATTTTAACATCACAAGTAATATCTGTTTATCAGAGGTAAAATTCAGCCGGAACCAGTTATTAGAAGAAATCTCCTTTTGTTTTTTTCCCACTTTGCAGGTTTAATCCTGTAAAGATTAACTTTACAGGATTAATCCTGTAAATAAGGCAATTGTTTCTAGCCTAATCTTTATTGCCT
>JAEANM010002192.1:0-25219 GCA_017656035.1 Myanophis thanlyinensis
AGATGGGACTGAAAGGCAAAAGGGAAAATTTGAATTTCCCTCCCATGTCTGGGTGACCAAGTATTTCCTCACAAACATATATATATATATATATATCACAAATTAATCTGTCAAATTAACAATGCAATATAAGCACTCACCCTGGTCTTAGGTATGGCTGACAAATCCAGTGAAAAAAAGGTAATCCTCCCGTTGGCTTCTCTTCTTCTTTCAAGTGCATTATTTCTTTCTACATATAGAGCAGAAGCAATGACAAATTCAATTTTTATAGAGAAGAACCACCCTAGCCTGATACAGCAAAAATGAAAATGAAAACAATGCATAAAACCAATACGTAAGAATGTATTAAGCCAGAGTTCCCCAATTTTTTCAGCTTTGCAGACCAGCAGGGGGAAGGGTAGAGGGGATGGTTCTGTACGAGCAGCGGGCAAGCACGCACATGCACAGTTCCATTTAGGTGACCACCGGGTATGCGCACTTGCTGCTTATGCAAGTGGTGCACATGCACAGACGTTCACCTGCTGCTCGCACAAGTGGGGGTGCACATGCATGCTCTCCCACCTATTCTGCTGTCAAATTCCAAATGGCTCAAGGCCCCGCCCTAGGGGTTGGGGTCTCCTGTATTAAGCCATCTGATGAAACTAGAAAATGGAATCTGGAAAAAGTATGTGTGTGCATTGCTTTGAATTCGATTTCAATAACGTGCATTTGTGTGCAACTCTTCGATGTAGTCGTGGCTGTTCCCAGGATATGTGTTTGCTTTGGAGGATGAAGAAACTTCAAATGCCTTAAATAAAAGTAACAGTAAGTGGGTAATCCTGAAGGTTAGGGTAATAATTTAAATCAAGCATTGTTCACCTTCTTGGACACAGGGCCAATTGGGAATTTTGAGACATGGCAGCAGGCTGGAATAGCATCCCCATCACAGAAGGCAAGCCAGCCCTTTAGCAGAAATTGTCCTTTTTGTCTTTTTCCTAATCATCATTAACCTTACTCACAAGTGCTGTTGCTCTAAGAATCAACTCCCAGCTCTTATTCTTTCTTACACATTCCTTTACCCTCTACACACACAAAGACTCCAAAACAAATCTATTCCAATGCCCTACTGCTAATCCCTGTCCACGCCATACTTTCTGCACACCCCTTAGCCCTATCACCAGTAGCCATGGCAGAGCCCTCTTTCCCTTTTTGCCTCCCTTTTCTGTTTTCAGTAAGTCTCCAAGCAGGCAACCTGTACATCCCACCTACTTGCTTCCTCTATTTTTTACATAGCCAGTGGGCCTGGCTGGATCCCAGAGGAAAACGTTTTCGCTCTCTGAAGGCCAACACCGAAAGAATGAGGAAAAGCTTCTTTCCACAGGCAATACAGACACTAAACCAGAAACCACAAGAACACCTAGGACTATAACAGGATCCATGATTGTTTATACATATACACCTTCCCAACTACTTATTCCTGGCCTATTTCCTACCCTACCCTACCCATTCTGCCCTAACTTACCTGTGGTCGTGAGTGGTTGCGTAAGCATTACACTGCATATCCGTACCATGTATGACTGTGCATGTGACCAATAAAATTTGAATTTGAATAAGAAAAAATAAAGAAAGCAACTGTTTCAAATCTGCTGCAATTATTACACACGTTCAGTAATGTTGTTAAAAGACATCAGCTTATCTTGCTTGACAAATGAGAGGTCCTGGAGCACCAAACATTTCCACATGAAAAACTCAGGGCTACTGCAACACCCAAAGCATCAGCTGGTACCTGGCAATGCAACTTCAGCTCTTTGTTGACAGCCACGAGTCCTTCCAGTGTTTTCACTTTTGCTAATTCATCACGTAGTTGCTGGTGAACCTGCAACCTGAGGGAAACCAACACAAGTGGTGAAGAGGAGATTTCAGTCTAATCTTAGCAGACGAGATGTAGAGCTTCAGTTCTCCAATGCTAAGAGGTTCCGCTCCTTACACCAACGGGGAGTGGAAATCCACTGTGAGATATCATGTGAAATACTACGAACCAGCAGAGTCACTCAGTCTGTAGAGATTCTCGGTCATTCACGTCATGCTTGTCCCAAAGGTGCTTATTCAGGAGGCAACTTAGAGCTTAGAGCTGAAGAAGCTTCTTGGATGAGAAATGAAATGTCTTCAAAAGAAAACAAAAAACAACAAACAAGAAAGTCCAGTTGCTTCCTGAAAAAGCACCCTTGGGACACCCAGGACCTGGATGATGACTGAGAATCTCTAAGACTTTTACTATACAATTTGGAATGAACACCCTTTGAATGGGGTGGTAGTGGGAATGGATTTACAGAGGGGGGAGGGGGGAATTGCAGACTACAAGAACCAGGGGCACCACTCAGGTGACCCTGAGGACACATAAGCCTCCAAGCGCAGATAAACCTCAAGTGCTTTGCAGCTAAAAGGATGCAAGTGACCAGCTGTCTGCAAGGAGTCTAAATCCTTCCATTCCCCACCATCCAGTCAGAACTGAGGAAGCTTCCTGGATGAGAAGCGCAACGTCTTCAAAGGAGAAAACAAGAAAGTCCAGTTGCCTCCTGAAAAAAAGCACCTTTTGGAGCAGAACCACTCACGTGTGATGCCAAAGCTTGAAGAGATGAGCTCTGACATAGGACAACGGGCAAGGATATTGCTGTACTATTTCTAGGTATTCCTCAGCCACCTCCCAGACGACAGGGTTTCTTCCTTCAAATAAAGCAGGATTATGAAGATTGCCCTCTAAAAGAAGACAACAAAAACAAAACAAAAATGTAAGCAGTTTGGCCTTGACTGATCGAGCATGAAGGATTCCCAGTGGGAATTAGCTGATGCTGCTGGGAGTTAGAGAGCACTTCCTTCTCTTGCTTCCAAACTTGTCATCCAAATATCCCATATTCTTAGTGCCTCTGCATTCACACTTTGGAAACCCCAATTTGTGACTAAATTATAGGTAGTCCTCGCTTACTTACTGACTGTTCATTCAGCTACTGCTCAAAGTTACAACAGAGCTGAAAAAGGAAAATTTCAACCAATCCTTGAATTTGTACCTGTTTCAACATCCTCACGGTCATGCAATCATAGTTTGGGAACTTGACAACTGGCAAGCAGTTGTGATGATTGCAGCACCACATGATCACATGATTGCCATGTATGAATTCCACAACCAGCTTCCAACCAGCAAGACACTGCGAAAGCCAACAGGAAGTTGCGGTATTGTCATGCCACGCTTAATAGCATGCATGATTCACTTCACAACCGCAGCTGATGAGGTAAGTTGGGCATTATGTAATGTTTCACATTAAAACTGCATTGCTTAGTAATGGAGTTGCCATACCCAATTATGATTGATGAGAACTAACTGCATGTTGCTGCTCTCTCGTTCATATTTGTCAACACGAAATTAAAATCCATTATTTGCTATTTCAGAACAACAGAGATTGTTTAATCTATTGTTTTATGTCCTCTGTGAAATTAGTGAAGCCTTATTTATCTGATGTTCCCATGAACATAATTGGCGTAGTTGGTTGACTAGCCTCAATCCCTCAACTAGCCTGACTATTCAAAATTAAGATTTCAGTCACTTTCATTAGTATTAACAGGGAGGGATGTACAAAATGTTTCATATTAAACTGCTTTCAAGCGCGAGTTTTGCAAAATGGGCTGTTTCGCACATTGTGGAAGCATGTCAAGTTCAAAATACTCATCAGCCACCCATATTTGCTCAATAGCAAGATGAGTGGCACATAAATTTCATATATAAATTAAATACATAAATTTCAATACCTCTTGACTGCTTGAAAGCAGGACGCTTTGCAAAATTTTGTGATCAAACTATTTTGAGATGAACCATTTTCACACTCCTGGACAATCACCAATGTTTCAGGAAAAGCACTTCTCTTCCAGAATCCAAATGCAAGCTAAGAGGTGTTAATATGTATATACAACCGTATTTCATATCTTTTGTTTCTCCATCTAAAACAATAGATTTTATATGCAAACTCAAATTCATATTTAAATAAACTATTCAATAAGCATGTTATAATAGCCAGACATTCAAATCTTGTATGGCAGATGTCTTCAAACTGTGCTCCATGGAATCCAGGGCTCCCCAAGAACTTAATACAGTCTCTTGGAAAACTAAGGGGTTGAGTGGGCAGGGGGAAAAGACCACTTGAACTCAGCCTATCTTCTTTCACTGGAGCTTTGCCACCAAATCAGGGGGTCCAGGAGTTTTTTTTTTTTAAAAACAATAACAACAACAAATAGGTTCCTTGGCCTGCAGACTACTTAAAAAAAACCTTGCTGTACAGCATTAATGACCTCCTCTGCTTTTTAAACTAAAGCACTATAGATTCCAAAGGATGTACCTGTTATGCCTTTATGCCATGAATGATACCCATGTCTCCCTTAGCATCATCTTATAAGTAGAAAAGCCATTTTTTTCATTATGGGTTTCCTATTAATGCATATGCATTCTTTGATCAAGATTCCATGTAATGTCTGTGCACCCTTGGAGCTCTTGTTCCTGGCTCATCTGGATGCAAGAGACCAATGTCTCTGCTAACTGCCAGAGGGGTTCAAATCCCACCAGGCTCAAGGTTGACTCAGCCTTCTATCCTTCAGTAAAATGACCCAAATTGTTGTTGGGAGCAATATGCTGAATCTGTAAACCACTTAGAGAGGCCTGTGAAGTGATATATCAATCTAAGTACTATTGTTATTAAGTGCTAACTTTAGAAATTAATGATTTTGAACCCTCTTCGATAGTTGCTGTCTTTTGTGTGAGTTATTCACTACAATAACTATCCTGTCTTTCCAGTGGTCAGTATCAATGTTTGGATGTGTCACCAAGTCTGTAGAGTAGATTGGAAGAAACAACAACTAGAAAAGCAATGAGAAACCCCCTTCAGTACTGTTGCAAGAATAAGACATCACTACGTCCCTAAAGTCACCAGAAGTCTTGACAAGAGGATTATGCTTATCATATTTGGCACCGCTGATCTCTGCTCAGATTTAAATCACTGTTTTTAAAGGATAACGAAAGCCACAGAAACAGCAAATAACCACACTATGAGCAAGAGTACTTGGTATCATTTAACTTCAACAGTGAGATTGAAGTGTTTCTTTTTCTTTCCTACCTGCACTCATAACGCCCTGAACTCCTGTCTTCTGAATACACCATTCCACATCTTTGAGGTACTGAATGTTTCCATTAGCAAAAACAGGAATTTTTACAGCCTTTCTATGACAACAAATGGAAAAGGAAAGGTAATGCATAAATAATAGAAATTAAAAACTTTTTTTTAAGAGCAGCAAACTCTTAGACACACCAGACAATATTTTCTCTAAACTGAAGGCTTTCAGTGCCCAGAAAAACACCTCCTGACTAACACTGAACTTGAGAACTAAAAGCAGGGACCTTGTCTCTCCCTTCCAAGATACAATGTTCCTTTCAAGATAAAATATTCAAGTCCTACTGATAATTATGTGTGCTCAAGAGAACTAAAGGGCAGAACCCTCTGGCCTTTCTCATTGGTCGGCATAGTTCAAGAACAGATAGTCAAAAGAGGAAAGGAAAATCGACTTAAATGCCAGTATGTGGCTCACAATTTCATTTCATTCTGGCTGTGAGAAACTAATCCCCTGCCTTTCTAAGCCCCTCTATTCCTCTTCTCTAATGAGCCTTGCCTTCTTCAGAAAGTAAATTTAAAGACAGAGTCCATTTCTTTGCTTTAATTCACATGGGCCCATTGGGAGGCAGTAATTATCTAAAAGATGAGCTATAAATGCAGTGAATCAATCTATATACATTCAGAAGTACAGGGTCCCTTTCCCAGGTTAGCTATGGGTATTTACCTCACAGCCTGTATGTGCTCCCAGGAAGCCACACCAACAAGAGGTCCTTTCTGTTCTTTAGTGCGCCCATGGACAGTTAGAAGCTACAAAAAAATTGTATTTGTCTTTCAGTGTCAATGAGACAAACAATCTTAGAAAATATTTCATTTCTCTGTAATGGTAGTTGGGTCTTTTTACAAATAAGTCAGGAATTCCAAATTCCACATCTAATTTCTTCAGATGACATTACAGATAGTCCTCAACTTATGACCTACAATTGACTACCTGAAACTTCTGTTGCTAAGCTAAGCAAGGCAGTTTTGCCCCATTTTATAACTTTTTTGCCACAGTTGTTAAGCGAATCACTGCAGTTGTTAAGTGAATCATGCAGTCATTAAGTGAATCTGGCTTCCCCCCCACTGACCTTGCTTGTTGGAAGTCAGCTGGGAAGGATACAAATAGTGATCACATGACATCAGAACACTGCAATGTCATAAATATACACCAATTGCCAAAGGCCCAAATTTTGATCATGTGACCATGAAGATATTTCAATAGTCATAAGTGTGAAAAATGATTGGTTATAAGTCACATTTTTCAGTGCCGCTGTAACTTCAAATAGTTGCTAAGCAAATTGTTGTATAGCGACTACAACACAAATGGGACTGGCAACTCCATCACTAAGCAACGTGATAGTTAAACAACGCATTATATAATCCTAATGGATTTATGACTTCACTTCCACTGTCCTTATGGACTTATGACCTCACTTCTACTGTGGTCATTAAGCAGATCACCTATGGGCATGAAGCAAGATGTCACGTGACTGCAACCTGCAATTTCACTGCTAGCTTCTCAATTGACAGAAGCCGGCTATGAAGGGCACAAATAGCAAATATGGCCATGGGATGCTGCAACAATTGTAAATGCCTGCCAGTTGCAAACTTCTTGAAACTCTTATCACGTGCCTCTAGGGATGCTGGAATGATCAGAAGTATAAGGAACAGTCATAAAGCTACTTTTTCAGTTCCATCATCATTTTGAATGATGGCTAAACAGAGCAGTTGTTAAGCAAAGACTATCTGTATATTTTTCCTCAAGTACTAAATAAGCTTATTGGAACATGGACATTCATATCTACTTTATCTAAGAAGATTAATAACTTATTACTGACATCAAACCATATTAAACATCTTGACTGGTGTGCTATTATATTGCAAATACCTCCTGGTTGCTGGGATGAGAATAACAGTATGTTAGCCATATGAGAAATCCTGAGCTAAAACTGAGCTTCAATTGCATTTATCATAGATGCTGAAATTGATCAGTATTCTTACAATAAACTTTGCAGAACGCCGCATATGGCACGAGTATGACTAAGACCTATAACATCCCACCTACAGTAAATGACTATGGGTGGTTTGCAAGCCCAGAGCCTATACAAGGCTATGATAGCATTACAATATAATTTTATATTGTTGGCTGTGAACCTAAATAATTGTTATGTTAGCAGTAAATGTTATCTGATTATCTGACTTTACAATGTAGTGAGGAATAATCACAGACCAAAATAGTTGCATTTAACCAACAGACTGGACAACTGCAGGGAACGTCTAAACAACAACAACAAAAAGAACAAGTAATAGAATTTGCATACCTTGGTAGAATGTTTACAAAGGTTTAGAGAATATGTAAATTTGTTAATTTATGTAAAATATGTTAAAATATTTAAAATATGTAAATGCTGACAGACAGACCATGGGACTTATGTTTCTGGTGTAGGAATGAATGTTTGTGGGAACAAGCAAAATTCACTATGGTAATAGCTTACATTTTCCCACTTCACTGCACAGAAATGAGAATTGGCTATGTCAAGAAAAACATAGAAACAAATTAAATGCAGGGGGAAAAGGATTACTTAAAAAGTAAGGGTGGTAAAATAAGAACAGATGTGGTCAAGAATTAATGAGTGGTTAACAAATTTGGGCTGAACACCAAAGTGAGTAGCCGGTATGAAAAACTATGCTGATGTGGTTTGATCATATATAGAGAAAAGGGATATCAAATAGCCAAGCCAATACATATAAGTGAACAAACTTAGAAGAAAACTGAAAAGTAACAGTTGAATAAATTTTATGTTGTTCTCAAAAAGACAGAAGTTGAATCAACTAAAGGCAATGTATGAAAATATGCACAGATGTGGGGAAAGTAGGGTTTTTTTCAAGGATAAAATGTGGAGAAGTAGAGTGAACAATATCAGTGTAAATTAACATTTTCTCGTGTTTGATTTATGTCTTGGTTTACATTTTCCTTTCTGCTTTTCTGAACTTTGCATAACAGTTAAGCTAAAAGAGAATAACATGACATGTACATATAGTATACATATAATTAATACGTCAAAACAGACAGTAATGAATTCCTTACTTGACAACCAGCTTTCTCCAGCAATTTAGCATATTTCACGGTTTTACTAATTTCTGGGAAAACACGGATTTTGCATGTAATAGGTACAGAGAGCTTTTCATTAGCCAATGCAACTGGAAAACAAGAGAAAGAAACTGGTTGAATCTGGAAGTTACATTACTAGAACAATTGACTGCAATCCCATTTTCTGGTACTCTGTACACATTATTGCAGGAATAAATAACTACTAGGCCCTACTGTCTCTGTACATCAATTCTACATCTGCAAAAAGATTCTGTGGATGAAATAACTGTCTATAGTGGATGGATAATGCTATGTTAGTGACCCAAAAGCAATGAGTGTGCTTTAAAAATATGAGCCAAAAGTATCGTATCAGCTACTGCACCATTTCAACTCAGTGGCCCTTCTGTCCTGTGTTGGGCAATTAGAGATCAGCTGCCAATTTTGGTTTATTTTACTGTATTAGCTATAGTCTTCTTCTTCTAGTCATAATTAGCAAGATAGCACATCCACAACTTTGTATGCAGAAGTATGGGGTTAGAGTCCAGTTAACTGTTGCTGGAATTACCCTGCATCCAGTAAACCCTACAGAATTATTTTTATTTGTATTGTCAAGACACAGGGACCAGTTAACAAAATCTATGTTTATAGCATGGTGTGTCACCCAAACAGGATGGGTGCAGAGTTATGAATAAACCTTTACATAGGAGCCCCAAGGACAAATATAATTGGGTTCTACTCTTCTCCCATCCCATCCAATGCTCAAGAACTTTCAGGACTTACTCATTCTTTCGAGAAGGTCCCATTCCTCTTGCAGGAATGCTCCATAGTGACCTAAAAGCAAACCCAAAGAATTATGGCCTAACAGGAACTGGCCCGATGTTAGTTATATAAAATAGCCATAGCAATAAACAGTTTTTTTCTTCTCTGGCTCAGGAATAAAACTGGAGAATATATTGGAGAAATAAAAACATTAATTGTAGGGGGAAAAGAAATAACAAATAAGAGTAGAAAAATGATTGCGCATGGCAAGCATAGAAGAAGTAGAAAAAAATCTACCGGTATATTAGATGGCTTTTCCTATAGAGTTCATAATGAAAAGCATTTGTTTATGTAGTCGGGTGGAGTTAGGCTGGCACTTTACTAACTCAAGGGAGGCTGGTCCTGTATCAATGAATGCAGTTTTGTGGCCTAAATTATTTTAGATTACAATTTATGCATACCTCTTTTTGCAATCATCTGAGGACACCCCAGATTCAGGTCAACTGCATCACAGTAGTCTTGAGCTAACAAGGCAGCCTCGACAAACACTTCTGGATCATTGGCACAGAACTGTAAAAGATATATATATATATATATAAGCCAAATAGTAAGCTAGCATTTATTTTAACATCATAATAACAGAAACATTTAACATATTTGTAATAGGTCATATGCTATTGAACACCTTCTATATTGTGTTATTAAGTATGACAAAATATTTTATATACTTGTCCTCCCCAATCTAAGTAATGTTGTTGTGACTACCTGACAAATTCTGACTTTCCAGTTAAAAACTCTTTGATTCATCATGACAGCATTACCCTTTCCCCACAACTACCACCATGTGGGATAAGTTGACTGGGAGAGAGTGATTGGTCAAAAGTCATCTAATGAGCATGAGTGACTGAGGATGGGCTTGAACCTAACTCTTCTTTGTCTTAGTCCAACTTCTTAATACTTATATCACACATGCTGAGACTACAAATTCTTATCACTATAGTAAATGTCTGTGGATTATGGAAATTAGTCATTAGTCCTGATTAGCTCTGAGAAATTAGGTGCATTATTTTAAAATTACTTCTTCTGAAATATTGTCACAAACACAATGCAGAAAAATGTACTGCGCAACAAAAATATGAAAGCCCATTGAAATCATCTGGTCAGTATTACCTGTACAATCAAAGGTCTGTCTTCAGGGCACACTTCACAATACAAGTTTTCCTTACGATAATTGGCATCTCTGACAAAGACCTGAGCGTGCAGCATAGGAGTATAACATAGGTGGGCCCCATGACGGCGGCTTAACAGTCTCCAAGCCAATTCACTTTGATCCACCATGGGAGCAACCACAAAACGGGCTTCTCTCAATGTGTTTTTCCAAAATTCAAAGCCCTTGGGTTTGGGCATCATCCTTTACTGGAAAGAAATACAAACAGTAAATGTTAATATCCTCTTATTCATCTTAGAAAGTAATTATAGCATATATTAACTGTATTCAACAACTGATATTAGTTTTTTGACATGGTACCCATTTACTATTGCAATCAGTCATTTGTTTGTTCTTAACACCTACATACAGTAGTCAAATGCTCAACACTGAGCATTCAAAAGAAAAAAGATCTAGACTTCTGTTGTGCACTTGAAAGTATATTTGCTGTTATTGTTCAGCCACTAAGTCATGTACAACTCTTTGCAAGCTCATGGACTGCAGCACACCAGACCACACCCTCCTCTGGGTCCTCCACTGTCTCCCTGAGTTTGCCCAAACTCATATCCACTGCCTCAATAACACTATCTATCTCATCCTCAGCCATCCCCTTCTTCTTTAGTCTTCAATCTAACCCAACATCAGGATCTTTTCCAGTTGAGTCCTCTCTTCTCATTTAGCGGTCAAAGTATTTGAGCTTTAGTTTCATTATCTGTCCTTCCACTTGGGATTGATTTCCTTAATATATATTTAAGATTACCGTACATAAAACTAGAATGAAATGGAAAGGAAGGGAATAGGAACAGAATTAGAATAGAATAAGAGTTGGAAGGGACCTTGGCAACCCCCTGCTCAGGCAGGAAACCCTATATCATTTCAGACAAATGGTTGTCCAATCTCTTCTTTAAAACTTCCAGTGTTGGAGCATTTACAACTTTTAGAACTAAGTTGTTCTGTTGATTAATTGTTCTGTCAGGAAATTTCTTCTTAGTTCTAGGTTGCTTCTCTCCTTGATAACTTTCCATCCATCGCTTCTTGTCCTGCCCTAAGGTGTTTTGGAGAATAGGTTGACCCCCTCGTCTTTGTGGCAGCCCCTGAGATATTGGAACACTGTTATCATGTCACTCCCAAGTCCATCTGATTCCACCAACTGTTCTTTATATATATTTAACCTCCAGTCCCCTAATAATCTTTGTTGCTCTTCTCTGCATTCTTTCTAGAGTCTCAACATCTTTTTTTCATCGTGGCAACAAAAAATGGATGCATTATTCCAAATGTGGTCATACCAAGACATTAGAAAGTGGTATTAACACTTCATGTGATCCTGATTGTATCCCTCTGTTAATGCCAGCCTAGAACTATGTTGGCTTTTTTGGCATCTGCAACACACTGCTGACTCCTATTTAAGTGATTGTCTACTATACAGCAACTATGTTACAGTGTTTAAATTATAATGTATATTTAACATTTGTTAACACAATTGCTGAACAGCAAGGATTCTATAGTTTAGAATACATTTCCTACAATTTTTATATTCTATGATTACTATTTCATGATTCTGGTAAGTCCTGCTTTGTAATGCTACAACATACCACATTTTATTTTCTTTACTTGGTAATCTAACTTGCTTTACCAGAGTTTATTAATTTTATCCCGAGAATTAAGATCAAATTAAAACAATGCAACGTAGAAAAAACACAGCACTACGAAACACTTACATCTTCTTGTCTGCAAGGAAACCAGATCTGCCAGATCAGTGCTTCTCAACCTTGGCAACTTTAAGATGTTTGGACTTCAACTCCCAGAATTCCCCAGCCAGCTTTGCTTAACCCTAACCCAGCTCTGCTGGCTGGGGAATTCTGGGAGTTGAAGTCCAAACATCTTAAAGTGCCAAGGTTGAGAAACACTGTGCCAGATCCAAGCTTAAATATAAGTGACAAGTGATTTACTTCCTCCTCGGCTACGTTTCTTATGTATGAAATTCACATACTTTGCAATTAGTCCCCCACCCCCCAAAAAATCTCTATTTAGGGAAATAGAGAAAGTCCTGTTATCTGATGAAGGCAAAGCTGGCATATCGTTTTTACAAGGCGAAGGAGCCAATCTCAATAGGACCGGATCATCTTTTGATGATGGCAGAGCATTAGCCTATGTAAGTCTAAAGGGGAAAAAGCCAGCAAGCTCACGCTGAGAGACTTCCTATCATTATCTATGAGAGGAAAGAGTGAGGGCTCCGTGTTAGGTGCCTCGTCGTCTTCATATGGCAAGGGGAACCCATGCCGGTTTCTATCTAGATTCACCTTTTTGAAAGCCGGCGCCGGCGGCGGCAACCGTCCTGCCGCTTGTCCAAAGCAGCCCAAACCCCGAGCTCATCTCCCAGCCCTGCTCTATAATAAAAAAAACCAGGCCGCCTCCCCTTCTCCGGCGCCTCAGCGCCCCCTCCCCTCCCCCCCTCCGCCCAAGCCCTTCTTCTGCCGGAGCCCGACTGCCACCCGGCCCTGAGACGCCGTGGCTGAGGCCAGGCGGGGCCATGAAGCCCCCCTCAGAGAACGCACCAGTCATTTCAGTCCGGCCCGCGTGGGAGGGCGTAACCTCGAACCGGCCCCCCTCGGAAACGGCGGCGCGGAAGAAAGAGGCCGGGCGGCTTCTTCCCGGCCGCCCGGCAAAGCCTCCCTCCGCTGCCGGAAGGAAAAGGGACCAGAGGAACTTCCTGCTTTTATCGCGGGGCGCTCTTCTTATACTTAGCAGGGGCTCGGGTATCTTAAGGCTGAGTTTGTGTTTTAGCGCGTATGTGAATCCAGGCCATTGGATTAGGCAAGGACATCAAAGGTTAAATGAGAGGAGCCATAATTCCTCAGCTCCCTGAAAGTTGTAAGAGTCGCTTTTACTGAGCGGAGGAAAGTCGGTTTCCTCCGAAGAGAGAATTGACGGCAAGAAATGTAGGGTTAGGGTTTCTGCTTACGGGGTAAGACTCGGTAGAGATTCTCAGTTATCCAGGTCATGGCTGTCCCAAAGGTGCTTTTTCTGCAGGCAACTGGACTTATACTGTACAGACTTTTAGCTGTACAATTTGTGATGAACATACTTTGAATGGTGTGGGACTAGGAATGGATTTCCAGAGGAAGAAATTGCAGACTACAGGAACCAGGTACACTACTCAGGTGATCCTGAGGACAAATATGCGTCCAAGTGCTTCAAGGACCTAAGGATGCAAATGACCAGCTGACTGCAAGGAATGTAATTCCTTCCATTGCACACTACTATCCTGTCAGAGTTGAACAAGCTTCTTGGATGGGAAGCAAAATATGTTCAAAAGGAAAAAAAAAACCCAAGAAAGTCCAGTTGCTTCCAGAAAAAGCACCTTTGAGGGAAAGACTCATTTAGCCGTCTGCCAAAAAGTCAGCCAGCATCTCTCCTGGCTCCGTTTCAGGTCACTGCAGCAGATTTTACACTCTTGATGTAGCCTTTCAACAGCATGGAGATGAGGGAATGCTCCTTTATCATGGTAACAGCTGACAATCTCAGCTGGGGTGGAGATGCAGGCAATACTTACGGGACCGCCTGTTGCCACTATCAGCCTCCCGCCGACCTGTGTGTTCCCACAGGGCTGGCCTCCTCGGGGTTCCACTGTCTGGACGGTGTCGTCTGACAGCCCCGAGGGTGCGAGCCTTCTCTGTGGGTGCACCCTCCCTCTGGAATGAATTGCCCCTGGAGATACGGACCTGCAGACCTTCCGGCAGGCATTAAAAACCCACCTGTTTCAGCAGGCCGGTCTGGCCTATTACTTAATGGGGTTTTTAAATTTGTTTTAAACTAGTGTTAAATTTTTAATCAATTTTTAACTTTTAACTGTTTTACATTGGGGTTTTAGCTGATTGGCCATTATATCTATTTGTAATTTTAATCTGGTTTTAATTGTATATTCATCTTTTTTATTCAAAAGTATTTACTTTTATGTTTTACACTATCAGAGAAATATTTCAACTTCAAACTTAAGTATAATGATGATGTAGCATTGGCCACTCAGTAAAGCCATATTCCATTTCCTTAATTTACTGCTTCATTTTTATATTCTTGATATCAGCCACAGAACTGGGTCCTTTTCCAATCTGATTGTGCTGTTTGAGCCTAACCTTCAGATGATTCACTCTAATTGATGGGATGAACAGTTTTATTTTGACATGGGAGACAACAGAGGACATGGCTAGTGACTGGATGTGAAGACAACAAACCTGAAATAGTTTGTAATAGCTTACTTTGTTATTTTGTTTTAGGGGATTTGGGGAGAATTAGGGGCAAAACTGATATCATAAACATTTCAGGCCTGCTCATTTCAGGAGGCTCCGAGGACACACACAGTATACTAAAATCTAAAGGTTTGTAATCCCTAATTTATTGTAAATAAACCTTACTACCAATAAATGCTGGTATTAAGGGTCAGTCAGATCTAATGGTGAACCCTGTACCTCGTACTCTACTGTCCATTGTGCTTGCAGGTTGAACTCATAGCACCAGGTAAAATGTAATTTTTAAAGTATAACCTCCTGTCTTTTTATACATTCTATTTTAGGTCTTATGACTTCTATATCAAGTCAGCCTCCAATTTTGCTTTATATTGAGTTTTGGTAAGATTTTGTCAGATAAGATCACAGGTAGTCCTCAATTATAGCTGCAATTGGGACTGAAATTCCTGTTGCTAAGTGATGCACTCATAAAGCATAATGTTACATGCAACATTGTGCTTTATGACTGCATCACTTAGCAATGGCAATCCCAGCAATCGTGGTTGCAGTCATAACCCCAGAACTGCATAAGTCATTAAATGAGAGCCTTACATGACTATATGGGAAGAGGCGGGAGTCCAAGGCAAGCAGGCTAGCAGGTGAGAGCTGTGGATGACAGCTAAGGGTGGACAGGCAAATTCAGCAGACAGATGCCAAACAGCATTGGCAGATGTCATGGGCAGCACTACCAAGCATGGGTGGGTGTGCAGTGTCATGGGGCACTATAGAGTATAGGCAGGCACTATGGAATATGAGTGGGTGCCCAGGCAAGTGCCATAGAGTGCAGGTGGATGTGGGTGCCCAGGCAGGCAAAAAAGAACAGGAGCATCTGCAAATTACCTGTTAACTTTGCCAAGTGAAAGTTACAATTATGATCACCATGGGACACTGAAATTGTTGTAATTGTGAGGCAGTTGCCAAGCACTCAAATCACAATCATATAACCACAGGGATGCTGCAACAGCCACAACTTTGTGGCTAATAGCAAATCCCCTTTGTTCAACACCATAACTTCAAACCGTCACTGAACGAGTGGCTGTAACCTGAGGACTACCATACATTGCTTGATGCCTTTTAGCATGCAAAAGCAGTAACAGTCAGTCATTTGGAATACAAGGTAGAAACTTCCTGAGATATCGTTGTGCTATGGGATGGGAAGATGCTGATACTTTAAAGAGAAGCCTGAAGAGGAGGCATGGTAAATTGGATTGTGGTGAAATTATTGTAAATCCATCCACCTGGCAAGTGGTATCATGTAGTACCTGTGAGAATTTCAAACAGCTTACTCAAATACTATTTGTGACTCAACTGATTCTGATTACATGGTTAAGTTTACATTAATTTATACACACACCCAGTTGTACGTAAGAGACTGTAACAAGGGTGGCATTAGGTATTTGAGCAAATTCTATTAAAAATATTGATACTTCACTGGAGTTACATGACCCTGCTGTCTTGCAATAAGCAGTACCAATGCTATGATTATTATTTCTTGACCTCTAAGTTCCAGTAGTTGTTTTAGGTTCTAGTCTTGGCATTCAGCAAACTGAATTTATGGTGAAAAATTGTTTTAATTTGAAGATCAATATTTTTGCCCCTGAAAAAATATATACACCCACAGCCCCATATGCACACATGGTTAGTTAATTGCAAAATGGCTTCTGTAGAATATTTGGTTGCAATAATTGTCACCCATTAAATTTATTTCTGCCACATTGTTCTAATTCAGAAATATGTATTTTATTTTTATCAACAAAGCGTTCAGAAGTGAGTTGGTGGTTCTTGCTAGACAATAATCGTGGAGCAAGTGATGATGCTGAAAAAGTGGAGTGAATATGTGGCCGGCCCGCTTTTCCTCCCAAGATTATCCAGAGTGAACTAAAGACAAATTCAAACATGGCACAAATCATGCAACATGTGCTTATGTACTCTTTATAATGTTGTGTTAAAATGTTTTAACAAGCAGCCAGTGGAACCTTGCATTTTAGGAAGTTAGTGCAAAAGCAATTTGGAATAATCCTATGGGTAACTTAGTTTTCTTACGAGGAAGAATAACTTCTGATAATGTCCCTTTAAAACGTATTTTAATGCTGCTGATATAATGGTTGCCTCCAGAAGGAAATTTTCCTGTAAATACTGGTAGTCTTCAACTTACGACCACAAGGGAGGTCAAAATTTCCATTGCTAAGCAAGATAATTTAGCTGTGCTCCATTTTATGACCTCTTGCTGCAGTTGTTAAAGTGAATCATTGCAGCTATTAAGTGAAGCATGTGGTTCTTAAGTGAATCTGGCTTCTCCCATTGACTTTGCTTGTCAAAAGCCTGCTGGGAAAGTTACAGTTGGTATTTCATATGCTACAATATTGTAGCATAATTATTTTTACCAGCTTTAAATATTAAAGCAAATGGAAGACACAAATTAAGATACTTGGAAAACTTGTTTGTGTAATCAATCAACTACTCCAATCTGAATAAATTTAGATCTATTTTTCTTCAAAAAAAAAAAAAGCAAATAAAAGGGGAAGAAATGTAAAAATAGACAATGAACGATATGGCAGATTTAAAGTGTTTAATTCAAGAACAGCTGCAGAAAAAAAGATGCATAGAGTTTTTCCTAATGTAAACATAAAAAGGGGGGGAAAGCAGAAACACAATGGACAGATTTTTTTTTTCATTTTTCATTTCAAAGGACTTCTTAATTAAGAACTAAAAGCATGCATCTAGCTGCATGTCCACAGAGGATGGCTAGCCAACTCATTCTCAGCAAGTATGAAATGTGTGTGCCCCATGCTAGTAAAATAATCCAGCTGAGAAACTGGACTCTAAATAGAGTTTGGAGAGGCACTACAGTTCCTCTCATTGCTGATTTTTCAGAGTATCTCCACTGTATCATTATTGCAGCAGAAATGCACTGACACTTCTACAATCATCTCCAACACAAAAGAGGCAAAAATAAAAGAAGAAATGTAATCAACTCCAATAATTTTTAAATTATTTTTACATAGGAAGTTTTGCAGATATTTAAAATTACTACCAAGTTCCGCTTGAAGAATGGAGAAGGAAGGATTCATATTCTTGTCAACAAGAAACTCTGTAAATCACAATTTTTAAAGTTGCAAATAGGGAATTAGCAAACTAAACCAAAAGCATTTTGGGGAGATGTTTATGTTGGGCTTGGAAGATTGTATATACTTAATTCATGAATTCCCGAAAAAGTGAGAAGCATTTAAAATTTTGATCTCACTCTTGGCCAAAAAAGCATGCCATTAGATATGCCCAGAATTACCATATCTTTACATTAGAACCTGAATAAAAGTTTGGCAATTTTGCAAAAGAAGCCCATACTCAGCAAAGCAGAGAAAGGCTTTGCTTGAGTGGGGAGCCTTCCTTTCCCTCTAAATGATGTGAGTTTAAAACAAATTTTAGTTTAATTTTGTTTTAAAAAAAGATGATCAAGCAGGAGAAAAACATACTCCTAAATGGAGTATTTCATTCTTACTGTTTAGTCAGTTACAAATTAAAACGCGCTTCTAGTAAAATAACAATGCAATAAATACCTAGACTATTTCAAGTTAAAAATAATAGGTACAAAAGAGCCTCAGTGGAATTAATGTACTGTTATTGCTACAGACTGACCATTCACAGACATTAGGTGTCTCCAAAATCAGTTGTAGCTTCCATCCTTGGTCACTGGACTTGGTTAATTCCATTTTATCCTTTGGAATACTTCTAGACAACAATACAATACAATACATAGTACAACACACACATACACATGTCTGCTCCTAATTTTGTTTCTTTGCCAAATGATGTAAATTGTTGCCATCAGAATTGTTCTTTGCAACTGCGCAACAAGAATGTTACTGTACTGGAGAGAGATACTGATCAATAAGACTTCCTAGGCTTGGCTGTAGAGCAGATGACAAAGTTCTTGGGGTTGTTATCTAGCCTTCTCGAACACTGTCCCGAGATTCTGCTAATGAGCTGTGAATGATCCCAGTTATAGATTCAACGCCTTCTCCCTCTAGGACAGTACGATGGTCTCCTTCAACAACATGGACAAACACCTTCCCATCGCAGACCTGCAAAGGGTATAATGATGTAGAAGAAAACATTACAAATTTCTGCCGGAACTGCTTGAGATTTTAATGTCCTTCTCTTGTAATGCTCGCTCCTTTCTATAGCTTACTTCCCATATTTCTTTCCTTGATCTCTTTTGATCAGTCACAACAAAAGTATGGTCTATTTGTTGCTGCGTCTTTCACATACCCATTCTTAGAAACCATTAAACTGTATCTTTAGCTGTAGCTATTACTGGGTAGATCGTGACTATATTTGCAAGAAATCAATACACAGAATGGCATCATATATATTTATAGTTGCTTCAAAATCTGGCAATCATGGAAGAGTGCTAAAAAAGGGCAAGAGGGAAAAAGATACCGTGTAGATCTCATCTTGTGACTCATTATTCATTCTAACTTTAGAATGATGAAGAAAGGGAAAATCTTTATTTTACTTTTTTTTAACTAATTCTTTTTCTGGGCACTATTTAGATAAACCTTGGTGTGATTAGCACACACCTACATGTTTGCAATTATTCCATTTTGGGAAGTATGGCAGTTAAGAATGAAAAGTGATCTTGAAAATCTCTTAAGCACTTCAAATAAGAGTTCACAGTGATTTTGTATTCTAAATTTTCTTGGCTATCTAACTTGGTTAAAATAAGTTAAAAGTTAATGCACCATTATTTTGGGAGAATCGTGGCATTTACTAGGAGACAGGATGATGGATCAATATTTGTACATGCTAAATCAATACAACTTATTTCTACCTGTAACACATCAGGAGTGCAACTGATGTTTCTTTAAGATGAGAAAACTTACTAGGTGAAAAGCCACATAAACGTGGTCATGTAATTTTTCAGACTAACCTCTGAAAGCCTGTAGTCTCCTCCAAGACCTTCTCCATACTCATTGTGGGTCTTTGCTTTCAGCAGTATCACATTGCCATGATATTTGGATTCTGGTACATACTTGTCTGCTGCCTTTAGTTTGTTGTAAAAGGAAACAGCAGCAAAAGTGAGTGCCTTGTGGCTGATATCTTTGTGATTTTGAGTAATCAGGTCTGCTGCAGCATTAGCACGAGCTTCCAAATTTGGTAGGGGCAAAAGGATCTCCAACAACTGCAAACAGTACAGATAAATATAGTAAATCAATCAGTCAAAGTACAAAGTTACTACAAATTACACTGTACATATTAAAGGGAAATATTACACACACGCTTATGTAAATACATGTATGTCTACATGCACACATACGTTCTATAACAGCGAACAGTATAAACTATCGTTACCTTATTGTACTCCATGCCAGAGAACTGCTGGACAAAGGCACACATTGCTTCCGTCTCTGTTTCAGCTTCATTTCCTGGGGTTAGCTTGGCTCTGTAACTCTGGAAATGGGGAATGATTCAAAAGGTAATTTTAAACACACAGAACGTAGTGATAAGAATTACAATTATTAAGAAACTACACACAAGATAATAATGGCTACTACACTTTGAATAAAAGGCTTGAGATAATTTCTAATAAGCATGAACTGTCCCAGAACAGGAATATTTCCCAAAGAATCCTGTGCCAAAAAATGAGGTAACACTTGAATACTATGGTCACCAATTTGTATTACAGAAGACAATGTTGGAATAGGAAATGAATTCATCCCATAAATGGATTGCTATGTGCATGCGTAACAAAATAGGTGCCCGCTATTGCTGATCTGCTAAGTGGTCCTGGTAGATAGACCTAGGTTCTCTTACCTGAGTATGTGCTGCTACGTAGGAGTGAGAGCCATCGAACAGGAAGAGGCTGTTGGGTAGGTAGTTAGGACTTTGCTGAGCTTGGAGCTGACAACACATTTCAAAGGCTACACAGGCACCAAAGGAGTATCCAGAAATCCGATAAGGGCCTTTTGGCTGTATCTCTTTTATACAATTAATGTAATAGGATGCCAGGTTCTGTATACTGTCCAATGGAGCAGCTAATGATAGAAAACAACAAAGTTAAGAAAAAGAGTCAGGCATTCGATTCACATGTATAATCCCGTAATAAAAATCCAAGCCAACCTAATAGGAATTTTGATAAAACATAGATGCTGTCTTCCCTCTGCTTATAATTTGTTTCTGGTTTTTTTTAAACTAAATCTTTATATCAGCACAACAGTGAATTATCGTATCGCTTGGAGTTTCGTTAAATGTGTTAAATACAACAGCTACCTTTGGTACACTGAAGCCCGTAGCTTGGTATGTGAAGCTTTGAGGCAAGGGTGTTGAAGACAGTGATGGATCCCTCAATGGGATGAATAAGGAAGAGCGGAGACTCAGTGTTCTTCACCTCATTGAGTGCTATGATTGTTGGTCCATCTGGATTAACCAAGAGGCTATTCAAATCAGTCTGACTGCCTTTGGTTTCCTGGGTTAATACTAAAAAGACAAGAAATAGACACATTCATAATTCATACAGTGAAGCATAAGATGGTCGGGCCCAAGTCTAAATAATTTTTTAAAACTTTGACTTCTGAAGCACTAGGATTCAAGCCAACTCTGATAAAGACAAACGGATAATAGAAACTTCAGGGTAATATACTGCCTGGGCAAAAACCAGAGTTTTACCTGCTTTTATTTTTTCTCTGTCATCATTAAAAAAGCAGGGCAGATTCTAGGTCAGGGCTAGGCAATTAATTTTCCCAAGAGGCCATATGAGAAATTAAGAGTGTTGTGGAGGGCCAAACCAATAGGGTTGTGAAGGAGCTTAGAGGCATGCATTTATCCACATATTTTAAATGAAGGAAAAAAATAGCAGTCGCCTTCAGAATAAAAATAACCCACAGGGGCTGGACAGGGTCAACCAAAGTATTGGATGTGGTGGCCTGGGGCTATAAAATACCCAGATCTGTCTAGTTGGTTATACACACTTACTGTCCTGAGTCCCAGATTTAGAAGAAAAGTCCCGAAGTTTGTTAATGGTAAGCAGCCGTACATCTCTCATTGACATGACAATATCATAGTCCCGCTCCAGAGTCTGGCGGACTTCAACTCCCATCAGGGAATCCAAACCCAAATCAGCCAGAGAGGTGTCAGCATTCAGACTGTTCACATCACGGACACCTGAGGAAAAAGAAAAGCTTACTTAATGTCACATGGGCACGGCCCTTTTAGGCTGTCTCTTCAAGATTTAGCACTTGTTTGACAGCTTTCCTCATTTTACTGACTTGGCATCTCTTGATGGGACTGCTGTTATATAATTCTAACAGAATGCATGAAACATGATTTGAGATATAGGGCAGTTGTCTTTTAGGCAATATTTAAAATACAATTATTTCAGTATGGTCAGTCACATTTCAACCTTTTCTATATGCATTCTAAAGATGATTTTATTTAAAATTTAACCAGGGTATGGAATTGCAAAGAAAGGTCATGAGAGATGTCATGAAAGATGAGACAACCTATCATCAACCCATGAGAAATGTCATCTGGGGATGAGACGCCTTGGTGGAGGGTGGGATTTAGAACCAAAGGGATAGTTTGCTACACTGCAATCTTTTCTGAACTGTCCTGTTTCTTCTCTGTCTATGCAATACACATAATTACACAGTTTAAGAGAAACTAAGATTGTAAGAGCTGCATATTCTTAGATGACATGACATTAGGCCCTCAGATTTCCATCCTAGCTTTTAGAAATGATGGAACTTGCAAAGCATCAGACACCCCCTGACCCACTGGGGATGAAATATAAATGTATATGAAGCACACATAGATGAATGCAAATGAGCTGGATTACTAATAATGAATTAATAAAGATAAAATGAAAAGTGAAAGAGTAATTGCTATATATACAGTACATCAATGACATTATGGGCATTATTGCCCATCCAAGAGTCATATCTTGACTGTGACTCATGGAAAACAAAGCAATACCACACAGCAAGTGAGAGAAAAGGGAAAGGAGGGATGGAGAGAGAAGAATGGGAAAGAGGGAATGTTGCTTTCTCAGCAAAAAATTTCCTTGCGTTTTGAAAAATCATGACTAGCATTTAAATCATGTTACAACATGAGCAGCTGGGAAACCTACCCTATTTCAGCAATTAATCATCCTTTTCACTTGTAACTTTCTACTAAGTCATTTTATATGAATTTCTTATTTTAAAAACTCCAGCCGATGCATGTTCTTTATGGATACTTTATGGTGTTATTTCGATTGTGGGCTTCAGTTGCGATCTCTCTATAATATTTCTGCCTAATTTTTCAAGAAGAGAGAAGTACTGCATCTGTTCACATCTTTACAGGCACTCCTCTGCATTGCTCTGATTTCTTTCTTCCACATCTACTCCTATTTGATGTTCAGCAACCTCAATTTCTCCATCTGTAACTTAGTAACAACTTCAATACGGACACTTGGATACCTATGGACACTTCTTGCAGAAGCTCTCTATCTCTGTGAAATCTTCTTCAGAAAATAAGAGACCTGATTTCATTAAGTGTAGAATACATGTTTAAATCAGGATCACACTACACTTTGCAAACAGCTAAATGAAACTATAATAGCAATGGATTGTGTGAACAAACAGAATAAACAATAACATAGAAGCCACGTACAGAACTATTTCGAATCTACAATTAACCTACTTAGTGTACAATACATATTTCCCCCCTTTGAGATGATATGGCTTCTCTGCTACCAATCCTGTCTTCTGGCTCAGCAGTCTTCCTGGGATCAGATTGCTCTGACCTTGCTGTTCTTTCAGAAATCCTTAGCAACATGGCTCTGCCAGTAAGCTCCAGGCTGGAAGATTTGTGTAACTCACTGGAATGCTATGGGATTTTAAGTTTTTGTATTCCTTGGGTGGATTGTTTATTATTTCCTTTTGGTGGCCTTAGAAATAAGCAAATACTTAAACAAGAGAAATCACAGTTCTACATGTTTTGGTTCTCAGTGATACTAACCAAGAATGTGAGCAACAGCTTCCACAAGATCCCTTTGACTACCTCCATCATTTTTGGCCAACATTTTTTCTGCTAAGACAAAACTGGACATGACAGGATGAGGCTGGTTGAGGAACTGATCCAACACATCCAAGCATGAGCTGATCCTTTGGGGTAGAGTTCCCCCAATCACAGTGTCATTTGTGCCCATTGTCTCCAAAACAATTCCTACATCACCAATGGCACCCCACTGGATTGCTAGACCTGGAGGGAAAAAAGGTGTGGTGGTTGTTAAAGAGGACAGGCATAAAGCAACAAGATAAGAATATTATTGTTTATGAGCATACGGATGTGGTAATGTGTGGGAGAAATCAGATGACGTGTACTTAAGTCTATCTAATCTTGCTTTAATTTATGTCTTTATAAATCCAATTTGTCAAGGTGGAAAAATGATATAATTACCAGGAAGGCCGTCATGTCGCCGCTGTTCACAGATACGTTCCATAGTAGAGTTGGCAAAACCATAATTACTTTGGCCGGCATTTCCTCTTCCACAGCTTACTGAAGAGAAGGCTACAAAGTGATCCAGTTTGGGGCACCTTTGGCGGGTTACTCTGGAATAAGAAAACAGACAAGGTTATTATAATTTTTGCAAAAAGATCCTCCACTTGATCACCATTATCAACCTTAAGTTCTTCACATATTATTCTTCGCATGCTACTTACTGGTCCAAATTAAGTGTGCCTGAATATTTGGGTTTGTTGACTTCATAGAAAAGTTCTGGGGTCTGATTTTCCAGCATAGCATCTTTCAGCACCTATAGAAAAAGCAACAAATATGATCTCTCAGACTTAGAAAAATACCTTGCTCCTATTTCAAAACTACTATGCTATAGAGTAAGGACCTACCGTATAATTATCTTTACAGTTAATGTGCACATTTTATGGAAATGAAAATAGTAACTATTTATTGGGAGGGGCAGATGAAAAAAGAACTAGGCAATCCTATAGTACTGGAGGCAAGAGTTAAACTTCTTACCATCACCAGTTCTCAGACATATTAGTCCTTTGTTCATGATTTAATATTCATATTTTTAAGAAGGTCAAACAGTCTTTAAAGATAAAATCTAGACAGCTCTAAGATAATGATCCAGCCAAGATAATGTTGAAATATGCATTAGTGTTTTGACTCAACAATGTTAAATATATCTTTTTCCATGTTAGAGAGCAGTGCTCTTTTTTTCCTTTCAATCTTTCCTCCTAAATTCAAACTCTAGGGAAAAAATAAAAAAAAATCATTTCATTACTTCCCTTTTTTTAAATGTTATTTGATTAGGGTTTTGGCTGACGAATACTGAAGATTAGATATGGAGATATTTACTCACAGGTTAAGATGAGCTCATCTAATTAACGCTTTTTGAATCACTATACAAACGGAAACAGCCATACTACAAAAGCATTACACTTCACTACATTTCCAATTTAAAAAAAAAAACATTCAAATTGCATATATTTGGTTAAAAAAAAATTCAGCAAACATATCTGCCTCAAAAACTATATCAGAGAAACAACATACCAAAAACATTGTATCTTGTTAAAAACGCTTTCCAAATTATATACCCTAAACCAGGGGTCTGCAACCTTTAAGACATAAAGAGACACTTGGACCCGTTTCCGAAGGAAAAAAAAAACCTGGGAGCCGCAAAACCATTGCGACATTTAAAACAAATATAACA
>JAEANM010002193.1:0-25216 GCA_017656035.1 Myanophis thanlyinensis
AGGGGGAGGAGGAGGAGGTATTATACTCCCATACATCATTTTCTACATCATGGCCAAGTTGAATATTTTACACTTACCAAGTGTAATAGTATGGTCAAATGCACATAAATTATTGATCTGGATGTGCTAAAAATGATAGTGATATGACCACAAATTTATGTAGCATCTGATAAATAATAAATTCACTGCTCAAAGAATAAGTGGCAGGTGTAACCAAGAGAGCCTTTACACAGATTCCATTTGTGCGCCTTTCCTCAATTAAGAGACTATTCAGTTACTGAAGCCTTTTTAACTCCAAGATTGGATTATTGCCACCCTATTTACATGGGGCTGCCTTTGAAGACCATGGACAAGCTACTGCTGATTTAAAATGTAACAGCATAAATACTAGTGGGCACCTCTTGGTGTGCCCGTGAATCACCACTGCTATTTGAGCTGATTTGGTTGCTAGTTGACTTCCAAGAGCAATTCAAGGTACACAGTGCATGTATTCCAAGTCCCCCCTGTTAAATATTGCCATCTTGTGGGATCAAGGAAATGTACCTTCTCTGTAGTCCTCATAGCATCCCCACAGAGCTAAGGGCTGTAGGTTCAAGGGTTCCAGAAAGGTTTGAAAATCTGGTTTTGATGCCAGGCCTGGGATTGATGTACCACTGTATTATTGAATTTCTGGGGCCCTTGTCTGTTGTTTAAAAAGCTGTATTAGTCTGGGTTGGTTGGTTGATTTTTATATATGTTTATGGAACTTTTTTTATTTGTATGCCATCCAGAGTTCATTGAAGATAGCCGGCGAAAATAAATAAATAAATAAAATAAAAAGCTTACTTTCATGGTTAATACAGGATTTGAACTCATGGACTCCTGCTTTCTTGTCTGGTGTGTTAACCACTAAACTAAATTGGATACTATGTATACCACTATAGATTATAAGACATCCTCAAGAAATCTACAAAGAGGTTTTCTAGTGTTAAACTATCTTTACACTTAATTCAAGTAGCAAGAAGGAATCAAGAAACCTGAAATAATTTGATAAATCATTTGATGTACTGTATTTACACATCATTTACTCTTGTAATAAATATTGAATCAGTTTGCAATCAATGAATTAAATATAACTGATAGATTAAACCAGTATAAAAATAATATATTTAGTTTAAAAATCAGGGGGAGTAGAAAAAGCAGAAACAAAACCAAAACCAGGCATGTAGCATACATAAAAAACAGGTTCATATAAAGTGATGAGTTTTCATTAGACATCCAAAGATATATTCAGAAGCCTAAGTTTCAAATACTACAATGAAGTTTCCCTGAATGTAGCCACTCTGGAATTCTCACTTCAAAGAAGACAATTTACAGAGTCTCAGAAAAATGTAGCAATCTTACCTGTAATGGAGAATGTATTATTTACACTTTAGGTGAATGTTAAAACAGAATATGTTATAGAATATAATATTGTTGTGAATTTAAAATGAAAGCTGAATACTTAAATGTTCAAATATGTATTTGAGCATAGTCATTCCTATCAGCTGACTGTTACCTCTTACAATGTTGCTTCATAACTGCAGTGAAAATCCTGCAGAAGTTTGCAGTTTGTGAATTTGCAGTTACTCCTTGTGTTTTTAATTGCCCTGAAGAATCAATATGTTCAAGTTTTGATAAGCCATTTAATAAATGTTTTATTGATTGCCATTGTTATAGGTCAATAATTCATAAAGAAGTAACAGAATATTATTGGTTGGAGATTGAGATACAGAATCCAGGATTCTGTAAAAACATTGCAGCCAAGCTGAGAGAAGCATGAGCAAGAAAACCAACAATATTACCTAGGCTAGAGACTGAAGGAGAGTGTCTGGAATCAATGAAGACAGAAGCTATAACACCTGCCAAAGAGAGAAACACTCCAGAGGCTGCTTTCCAGGAAATTTTATACCCAAATTGACAGCAGCAGATATTTGAGCTCCACAAGTAAGAGGATTTTGGAATAAGCAATTAACTTCCTAGCTATGTTCTGGTCATCAAATTCCTAACCAAAAGAAAGACTTCAAGATAATCTAGGCCCCCTTCCACATGTCCTATGTCTGGTGAATTCCTCCACAACTTTGAAAAATAATTGGTTCAATTGCTCTGTCTTGGTCATGAAAATAAATTATTCTTTCTTTGTTTTTTACAATTATGTCCTGCCTTTTTAAAGAAAAAGCTCAAGGAAATGCACTTCCTCTTCATTTTTCTCCACAATGTTATCCCTATGAAATAAGTTGTACTGAGAGAGAGTGATGACAGTGAAGTTACTCAGTGAACTTTCATGAGTGAGGATAGACCAGAACCAGGGTCTCCCAATCCCAGTCCTCCTCTTAGCTGTTGTCCTATATTGGCAGCATTTTTCTACAGTTGGAATCATAATCATGAATGAAATATAATTCTCCTTTATTTGTAGAATAGTACAAAAATAAACCAACCAATACATAGTACAAGAGCATAAGCATCAGAACTACTGCATTATTTGTTTCACATTTAAGACAATAGTTTTTCCAGAAAGAAAAAGGTAAACTCAAATACAAAAATCAGTTTGCCTCAGTTACCATAATCAGCTAATTTAATATGATTTTTTTTTCTTCAGTAACTGTTTGAGGGGAAAATAAGTGATTCAAAACTATGAGCATGAAGAGTGCACAGCTCTGTCCCAGAGGTAGAATTTTTTTACTACTGGTTCTGTGGGAGTAGCTGTGGAGGTCATATGATTGAGTGGGCAGTTTCTGTAAACAGGGCAATAAGGATTAGGTTAGAAACAACACCAGAATGTTTTTTCCTGCCTTCCTTACAGGATTAACCCTGTACAGTGGGGGGGGGGGGGGAAAGGAGATTTCTTCTAACAACCAGTTCTCCCAACTGCTTAGAAAATTTACTACCAGTTCTAGCGAACCTGCTAGAATCTGCTGAATTTCACCTCTACTCTGTCCCCACAATGTAACCTTAATGGACTAAACCAAAAGTTTTCAAGATTAATCACATTCAATAGAACTTACAGATTTTTACCACTGGGATTTTAATTTTCCAAATTGTCAAATGCTACATCTTTTTGATTATGAGGAGAACACTGAAGGGTAAAATCTCTGCACATCTCTACACTGAAGCAAATCTGACATGAAGGGTATCAAAATTAAACTGACTTTTATATTATGGATCATAGACCCAAATTTGTATTTATGTGTCAATATATGACATCTGTCAAACATTTATTTTCACAATCAAATATAGATTTAAAACAAAAAAAGCAAAAGCAATAAATCAGTTAATTACAGTATGAACAATATAAAACACACTGGCTCTTTTGTTAGTTGCAGTATATAAGCATCTGAGCACCCTGGAAACTCCAATGATTCTTTTTAATTATGCAATACACATATTAGCTTGTCCCCAATGTAGTACAAGTAGATTTATGTTGATTCTTTCAGCATTTCAAAATAAACAGAATTTAATTCCTGCTTAACAAAGCCATAGTATGTACATTTTATTTTACTTTTATTTCAACTTTTTTCAGAAATATATGTTTACATATCTCTATCAACCAAGGTTTTTTAATTAATAAATTCCCAGGGAGGTGTGCATCCTAGGAAGCAAGATGAGAAAAATGGTTACAATGATTAGGTATGAATCAATGGCACTAAAAATTTCCCCTCCAAAGCCCGCATCCATAAAGAAAGAAAACATATTTGATAAGAAAGCAAGGATGATCAGTATAGCTGTATGTGATATTACTTTTCTACCATCCCTCCCACATTTTATTATAAGAATCGTCCAGAATCCATCAAATTCTATGACATCTTAAAGATATGGTATTGATAGAACCTGCATTCTACATTAAAAAATAAATACATTTGTTTAAGTATAATTGATGCTACATGCATGTTGTCATCAAGGTTTCTCTATACAACTGCATACAATTGAAATTTAGCTTTGTGAGTCTGGTTTGCCTATGACATTCCAAACCAAGAATATTTTTCCTATGTCTCATCCTTTCAGTAAAAGGCAATGTAAAAAATACAGACTTTATCTAAATTCATTCTATCCTTCTTGTCAAATGTGGCTTTGACTGATCTTGCCATCTGGACCAAACTATATATTCCAAATGGGCATTTCCCCTATTTCTAAATCATCGCAGCACAGAACTCCAGTTAGCAGCTAATAGCCATAGCAGGGAACAGTTACCACAGTAAACACTGTAGAAATAAGCCTACATTTCATATACATTCCAGAAGAAACTTGCCAGACTGATTTGCCATGCTGTCATATGTCACATCCCATTACTTTTGTGACTTTGTGTTATGTTACATCAAGGATGTGACTAACATTAACCACATGTAATATTGCACAGTACCATCTTGTCTGCCAAGGAAATTTAGAGCAGCATGTCTTTCAGAAAGCAGGTTTTCCATTAGAGTTATTGGTTTCCATGCTTGTGTATGAGAGGGAGATTAACTCATCAGTTGACTAAGCTTTAAATCATTTGTCCAGATCCAAAATGCACTGTTTTTACCTGCTAATTAAGCAAGCTCAAGGAAAATCTGGGGACCAGACTTGTTTCATTTCATTTGCATTAGAAGATAAATTTTCCAGGACTATCGCCTGACAATGTCTACTTGGAGACAAGTTCTGAGGCGCAAGAATGGTCCTTTCTGCAGAAGTCCCAAAACAGGCACTAGTGAGTTGCATACATATACATCAGATTTTGTAGATGGGCAGCTTCAGGAAGAAGTAGGATTTTTTTCAATCATTTTAATCAGGAAATTCAATCATCAGGAAACCTAAACAAAACCCCACAAATATTTAATAGAAAAGGCTGGTTCACAACCCAAATGAGCTTTACTATTGGTACCATAAACAGTGCTCTCAGATTGCAAATACAAAGGAGTTGGGATTAGTGGCTGAGAGCCAGCATGTACTAACAGTGTGTACTAGAATAGAGTTGGAAAGGACCTTGGAGATCTTCTAGTTCAACCTCCTGCACAAGCAGGAACCCTATACCATTCTGGACAAATGGCTGTCTAATTTCTTCTTAAAAGCCTCCAGTGATGGAGCACTGACAACTTTTGAAGGCAACCAATTCCACTGGTTAATTGTTTTCACTGTCAGACAATTTCTCCTTAGTTCTAGGTTGCTTCTCTGCTTATCTATTTAGAGATATCAAAATGTTAATAATGTATTAGATTATGCTTTTACATGCAAATAAAGCATGCTAGCTGGAGAATTATGGGAATTGAACATCCTTGCCAAGATTGAGGAACGCTGGTGCAGAGTTACCATTTAAGATGACATCAGTATGTAAATAACTGACTTCTCTCATACACTTCTTTAAGTGAAGACCATGGAAATCCTGAAAGTTTGTCAAGAAGATGTTTCAGAAGGATCTGTGTAATAAGATTAAAGTTATTTCAGACAAAACATAAAGATTGAGCATCTGCATGAATAAAGGTTTCAATTAATTCTGGAATGAGTTGCATTCCCCCTAAAATATTCAGGACCATATTTTATGTCAAAAGCTAGTCATCCTGCAAGTGATAGCATATCTGCATTTGCTTATCTTCTAGGTTGCAAGGATGTCTTCCACAGAACATAATTTATTACTTAATTGATTTATAGTCAAGTATTTATAAGGAAAAAAGAATTGTTTGTTTGGATGCAATCATGGCATGTATATAAATATCATTCTTGTAATTTGAGACCAAATCTTCCAGTTACACTTTTACTTATGTATTTTATTTATTTAGAAATGTATATGGTTATCTATTTTATAAATGACATCCTAGGTCATTCCTAACAATATTCAATAAAAACACAAATGCAACTGACTTAACTCCATATCTGCACCGTATTTCCAAATCACAGTGCCACAACAAAACTCTACATTTACACTTGCATTTCCTGGTTTTATTTCTAGTCTAGACCAATGCCTGGTTTTCACAGATCTTGGAAAACTAAATGGATAGGGGCCCTCTGAATCTTGTGGGAAGGCTGTACCAAAAGGTTGGGGCAGACACAGAAAAGTATTATGTCCAAAGAGTAGAACTGAGAGGAAAGTTGCATTGAACAGAAAAGAATAAAAGAGATTGAATTTAAAAAGTGCCTTTATTCATACACAATATATCTCATGATAGAAGATTACAGAAGAAAACATGCAATGGGTTTTGTTCTTTTTTTTATATATAGATAAAGAACCAGATTGTTGTTCTAGCAGAAGGACGGGCATACTTTTGGATCCAGAGAGAATATTTTTTTTTAACTTTTTTCCCATCTCTTAAGAGCTAGGTACAGGAGGGACCATGGAATGACATCACCAGAGGCATGGTGGACTGCCTAATCCCACTTTTTTTTTCTTTTTGAGGAACAGTTAAAATGAAAAATAAGTTACTTAATATATACTGTTTAAACATACACAAACATTGAATCCTAACTCATTAGTATAGCAAATGTTGACAGCACAGCCTAGCAAACCAGTAATGTATAGAGACCGCAAACATGGGTTGGGGAGAAGCTGCAAGTCACAAACCTGCTCTGATGCATGTATGTGCAAAATAACATTAATAATTGCTAATTTTTCAGATCCACGCTGTTAGGAAATTGAATATAAAATTAAATCACAATAGTAAACCATTTTCAGCTAGGATGATACACCAATATTTTCTTATCTAAAACTAATTTACTTCTTTTTATTTATTTATTTTATCTGTACACATGGACATGTGTAACTAGCACATGAACACTAGGGAATATAAAGGCTTCACATATTGTCTTGATTCTCCTAATGTCTTATTATTATGAACATAAAAACAATTCAAAATGACAGATGATTTACAGAGTTGTAGTAGTTACTTGGGAAAAAGATCCCACCTTAATCAATGAGATTTACTTCCAGGAAAATATGCTAATAATGTAGCTGTAATCATTATTTTTCCCCATTGTTTGCTTTTTTTTCACAGTGCAAAAAAAATCTTCTTTTTCTCTTCTCTTCATTCTTCTTTCTTTCATTCTTCAAGAAGGGAAAACCAAGGGTTTTTTTAAGAACTTGGTAATTGGAAACAGAAATTGTTTCTAAAAAAGACGGGACAAATTAAGAATTCAAATTAAGTGGAAACACAGACACACAACTCAAACATACAAAGCAAGTCTGTGACTTGTGCCTTCTGTTTACACAACAAACATTCTTTAAAATAAAAAAAACTACAGGGTTGGAGTTACATTTCACTAGCTATCAGTTAAAGACAAATAGATATATCAACACACTAGGAAGCCCTGTCAATCAACTGCATCTGTTTATTTGGTAACAAAGGCTAATGTCCATCTTACCAACTATGTAGCCAAAAAGTCAGCACATTTTCAATAGCCAAACTGAAATTATGTTTGTGTGTGCACACATTTGTTGTCAGGAAACTTTAGAGTGGCCTATCAAGTATTGTTGGACTGCAGTTTCCAACATTTCTCCCTATTAGCCATGTGACTAGGCTTGACAAGAATTGGAGTTCAGCATCTGAAGAATCAAGTATTGTTTATTCCTGCTGGAGCTTTGCAATTGGTCAATTATTTCCAATGTACTAAGTATCTATTGAATCAACCAATCAAATGCAAACTGCCAGAGCAATACTGCAATACTGCCAAGCAGCATGTCCATGACTTTGGACTGACATGTAACGTGATTATATAGGTTGTTGTACAAACTCCTTGGTTCAAGAAAGTAATCTGCATTCTGATTTCATTAATTTGTATAATTATAGAGCTCATAAATATACCAGATGAATAAATCCTGTTAAAAATGGCTTTGTAACCATTTTACCTATTAATAAAACAAATCATAAAAATGAGAAATTTTAATCTTATGAAAAAGTCATCCGGGATATTTTTTATTTTAACTCCATGTCATCTTCTAACATTTTGTTGCTACCAAGAACAAATAATTATATAAACAAAGTATTTGTAAATTCTATAGGCCTGAGCTATAGCATACCAGTGGTGAAATGCAGCCTGGTTGCACTGGATCTCTCGAACTGGTATTGGTGATTTGAATTTGGCCCTGCCCACCCGCCCCTGCCCTTTCCTGTCCTGTCCTATCCTATAGCAGCTTGGGTTTTTTTCCCCATACCTTAATCAGTGCTGATCAGCTGTTTGGCACACCTCAGCAGCCTTTTCCTAGTCATCCCAGCTGCCTCTGGTGAGTGTAAATTATATTTTTAGCAGCCATGCAGCAAAACCAGTTGGATTCCACCAATGCAGCATATGGTTTTGAAACTGAACTGCCTGCATTATTTCTCATATTAAACTGAAATTATATATGGTGCACATTTACAAAATATGAAAATATTGTACCTCTACTCTGTGCCCCAAATCTATGAAAAAAAAATTGATTGCTTTTGTTTCTTTGCTATTTAAAGAATCTCCAATTTTAATAAAATTAAGGCCGTTAGAATATGGTGTTATGTTGAATTTTACTTTACAAGAAAAATGAGAAAATAAATATAAAATTCCTAATTTCCTCAATCTATGTATTAAAATGATGTTGTGCAATGTAATAACCATGTCTATGCTTATAAAACCAGTGATAAAATTCACTTTGAGTGTTTTCCAGATGGCTGTATCTTTTCTGAGCATAAAATTGTCAGAATGAGATGAAACCATACTGAAAACATGTGTATCCTACTTTTTATGAGCATGTAACCATAAAATGATTTTTTAAATTTTCTTTTAATCTTGCAAAAAAATTAAAAGTAATAGCATTGACCCCAAGCTCGAAATCATTGTTAAAGAAAATGAAGGCTTCTGATTTTAATAATGTATTTCAAAACCCTATGCATCATTAATCATATTCAGGAAATAAATAGCACACCCTGTTTTAAGTCTTTATAAACAGAATTTCAGATTCATGAAGGCACTTTTTTCTCCAATGCTGTTCAAGAAAATAAAGGGAAGTCAATATAAAGTATTAAAAAGTAACAAAAAGTAATGGAAATTAAGAAAGTTCATTTCATGACCTGGCTTCAAAAGAGAGAAACATCCTTGTAGCTGGCAAGTAAATTACAAGCATGAAGTGGATTCTTGGCAGTGAGGCTAGCAGGATAGATGGCAGCAGAGAGGTGGGGAGTGGGTAGGCAACAGCAGAGAAAATGTGGAAGCAGGGAAAAAAGCACATGCATGCATAATGCCTTACTAGAAGCTGAAGAGAAGGCATAATGCAATAAAAATAGCACTTACACTTATATACAGGTCCATAGCACTTTATAGCCCTTTCTAAGTGATTTACAGAGTCAACATATTGCCCTCAATAGTAATCTGGGCCCTCATTTTACTGACTTCAGATGGATGGAAATCTGACTAAAGTTTGAGCCAGTCAGGACTGAACTCCTGGCAGTGGCTACAGTGATCCTGCAATACTGCATATTAACCAGGATCACATGACACCAGGACACTACAACTATCATCAATATGAGTCAATTGCCATGAATCTGAATTTTGATCATGTGACTATGGAGATGCTACAATGGTTGTAAGTCTGAAAAATAGCCATGTCAGTTTTTTCAGTGCTGCTGTAACTTTGAACACTCATGGACTGTTCAAAGTCAAGAACTACCTATACATTATATTTCCCTTATTATTCCTAATTGACAAATACAACCTTTTGTTACTATGAAACACTGCAATAAATCAGTGGTGAAATTCAAAAAAATTTACTACCCATTCTGTGGGCGTGGGTTGGTGGGCGTGGCTGGGAGGTCATGTGACTGGGTGGGCAGTTTCTGTAAGCAGGGCAATAAATATTAGGCTAGAAACAACACCAGCATGTTTTTCCTGCCTTCCTTACAGGATTAACCCTGTAAAGTAAAGTGGAAAAAAACAAAAGGAGATTTCTTCTAACAACCGGTTCTCCAAATTGCTTTAGAAAATTTACTACCTGTTGAACTTCACCTCTGCAACAAATCCTAGAACCCTCTAGCTACAGGAGCACTTCAGCTTGCCTGCTTTAAAGCTTTATGAAACCAGTATCGTAGGACCTCAGAAAAGCTAGCCATGAACCCTCTTCTGAAGGTAAAAGAAAGGATCCAATGTTGCATTGGAAACAAAGATAAGATAAAGGGTCATTCATTGCTCTTTTTTGGTTTGTGAAAATTAAGGTAGATAGAAGAAAAGTACCAACACTTTCTTTTTTTTTCACCTTTTTAAAGCACCTTTATTCCTACTGAATTTAATTAGAGGGGATGTATTCTACACCCATTTTTGGAATAGCATATATCTGCCCTTGGTCTGAGAACAAGCATAAGATCTAAAGAGAAGTCTAAATCATTGTCACTGAGGATGCTGTAGACCCACTATCTCAGCTAGTATCTTCTAAGCATACACATGGGATCTCTCTCTCTCTCTCTCTCCAGAAAACAAATTTGTTGCAGACTTTTCTATTGCAATCAGACTTACTGGTCAGGATTCACCTTCTGAACAATGATCTCATATATCTCATAGCAACCTGAAGATACATACCATAAGAAGTAGTATATAGCCTAAGAATTTCTTCAAGATCTATATCATTTCTTTTCCCTACAAACACTTATTTCTGGCCTGGAAATTGAAATATCTGAATATTTATTGCCAGTCTGATGTGAATGTGGTTCAGGCTAATAGTGAAGATGATATGCACCTACCCATAGGTGAACAGAAACTACTTCATTTAGGGTTATAAATTAATACTTCTGAATTTCTTCTTTATCATTTTTCCTCTTCAATCCTATTAAATTGAGTTCACAAATATAATGTAGAAAAATGACTTGAAACGTAAATTGAAGAAAAAAATGTAACTTTTACAATAATCCAAATACAATTTATTATTCAGGGGAAATGTATTGTTTAGTTTTATTGACATTTTTGAATGTTATATATTGTAAGGAATTTCTGTGCCTGTGGGAGAGGGTTGTCTTTTAATGTTTTTCATTTTTCTTTTAATATTGGTTTAGAAAGGTGCTTTGTTTCACTCCGAGCAATATATACTTTTGACATAAAACCATAAATACCTCCCCCTGTCCATTACTAATAAGCAGTTGCCTCAATTGACCAAAGGTTGGTCAAAGAACAATTACACTATCACAATGTTCTACAAAGCTTAGAGATGCAGCATTACAACTTTGAATATCAGCTACTTACAATACAGCTTCCAAACTTCTAATATGTTGAATATATGAAGCACATTCTTGTGATTTGATGTGTCAACATTTCATGCATGATTGACCTCCTGTGACATAACTACATGTGACATATCTACATCTCCACCAAAATTATCCAGATGTCATCTTCAAATACATTAGAACAATTGTGTAAAATTGCATTCAGTAATCTTCTCACATATGCAATTAATAAGTCAGTATCAATCAAACCTAATTCTTCTAAATATGAGTGCTCTTTAAATTCTTGAGAATTTGTAACTATACACCCCTATTTATCTGAAGAAGAGCTAAAACAAAATTGCTTTTTTTTTCTATATCCATATCCAAGTCAAAAACACAAAGCCCTAGCTTGGACACAGTGGTAAAAATTGCAAATAAAAATTCCTTTAAAGAGCCACACGGCTTAACTTTATTTATAGCAGATGATAAAATATATATAGATGATAAAGTATATCTCCAATGTTTCAGCAATGTTTGCTGTTTTTTTGAGTTTAGTGCTCTTCCCCGTTTTCCCAGATAAAGAGAACCATGATTCTTAAACAATTTGCAGGTTTGTTTACCAAGTCCAAATGTGGTTTTGAAAAAATATTTATTTTTTTCTTCCACCACTGCTTCCACTAAAAACATTTTAGCACCAGTTAATGAGTTTTTTCTACCTGCACCATATAAATTGGCAAATCTATTTGAAAGCCAAAGTATTTAATCCAGAAGAGTAAAACATCCTGTCTTTGGAAAAACCATAAATTAAGTTTTATAAAGAGGTACGTCAGCAAAACTAATACAAAGGATTTCACACTTTTCCTATAAGCAGCTGGCCTTTGATTGCTTCACATGGTGCATTTCAACTTCTGTCATCCCTTTCACAAGAATAATTCTGCAAAAGTAAAAGAATAGAACAAAAAAATGGGAAAGCGTTCATAAAATCTTATTTGTGAGACTGATTACTCCAAGTAGAATTTGTCCACCCAGGGAGTGTTGGTAGGGAATGAATACGGAGAGCCCTCTCCCCAAGCAGGAAGATGGGAAAGTATTCAGAGGTGAGCATTATCTGCTAGAATTCTCACATGTGGGATAAATTACCCACCAAATAAGATGAGCATCTCCCTTATAAAGCCTGTTAAAACCTTTCTTTTTAGCTAGGCATTCAGCTACTGAAGTGTTAAGGAAATATGTACATAGGTGTCTTTATTGCTTTTACATTTGAAGGTGAACTATTTATACATGCAATTCATACACATATTTGCAGATTTTATTGTCAAATATTTCCAACCACTTTGATTTGCTTGACTGAAATGGCATACACTTGTAATAAACAAATAGGTGAAAATATGTAGGACTGAATGCTATAAGAACAAGTAAAGTTTGCTTTTATAGTCCAGTCATAGTAGATTTATCAATAAGAAACCTACATATCAATGAGAATAAAGGTGGCAGCATCAAACGAACTATCTTGATGCAAAAGAAATAAATGCTTGAACAGTATCTATTCTGGCACAAAATGTCATTACAATCCTGGGTTAGATTTTCTATATGCCCACTTGTGGATATATGCATACGCATATATCTCAACATTCCACAGAAATGTGACTATAACTTTTAATAGTTACAAAAATATACTTAAAATTATCAAGGCAACAAAGCTGCTGAAACTTATTTAACGAATTAAAACTCGATTACCTTTGGCCAAACTAGTAGTTTCATGGAATGCATTCATGCATTCCACATATCTGTGAACTAGTGAAGAAGTCTGACTGAGTTCATAAAGATGGGTTTAACTTTTCCTCCCACACTGTTGTACTAATGTCAAACCCAGCTCTAAAACAGCTATTTGCATGGAAAAGATAGCTGCCATTGGCACCAAGTACATATGTGGACAGGTAGTTAAATGGGTGAGGAAGAGGGATTTATATTGGCAATGAGGGTTGATTGTCAACGTCAACAAGTTACTATTGACTTCTATCAACCATATAGACCTTTTCCAAGACAATTTGCTCCTTCAAGTCATCCATCTTGGCACCCAACCCTAAAACTCCATCTCTATGTTCTGTCATTCTGACCCTGACAGGGAATTCTCAGATTGGTACTTAAAATGTTTAAAATTCAAAGATCTAATTTTTTATACTATAGAATAATGTATAACAACAACATACATTTGGTATTTAGTGCACAAAGAAGCAACTACATGATCAAATAACATTTAAAAATCAAATTTAAGACTGATACTTTTTTTTCATCTTTGCAAGTTTAATACATTTTAATCATCAGTGTTACCAGTTTCTATTATATAAATACTTCTGTATTTAATTACTATCAGTATTCTATAATGTACTATTCATATTTTTCAGTGCAATAATACAATTCTTTTTTTAAATTAACATACAAAATGTACTATTTTGCATAATGACTAGCTTGATTTTTTTATACAGCTACTTTTCTTCCCATGCAATAAATAAGAGCTAAAATGCACATTTTAATAATGTGTAACAATTAAATTTGGTTTAATTAAACTAATTATAAGAAAAACTGCATGAATTTTGTATGGGTGTTATTTGGTATTTTGAACACATAATACAAAAGCAAGACTCATTAGAGAAGATCCTCATGAAGCTTAGAAAAACTGAAAAAAATGTTTTTCATTTCAGTATAATTTCAATACCACAGGAGTAGAGATTCTGTAGCCAAGCAAACATGCCAATTAAAATTTTTGGATACATTTTTTTCTATAGTGTCACTGTGACTGGATTTGTTTCATTATGGTACTGAATCTCCTATAAGATCCAGAAGGTCTCTTTGTGGAGTTTGTGCATAAGGATACATTCAGTTATCCCATTAAGAATAAATTCATTGAAATTAAGATAAAATTAGTCATAAGTCTGAAAGTTTTGTTTGATTACTTAAGAGTGGAGTCAACCTATAATTTTATCTGAAAAAAAAATACTTTGCTAAATAACCTTTCATACTTGTAATATCTCTTATACCATTTTTTATTGGAAGAACCAGTCTGAATTGCTAATTTGGAAAAAAAAAAACTGCCATTTTTAACATGTGTGCAAATTCTAAATTAGCTATTCAGACAATCCTTGAGCTGGATACCTTGTTTAAGAGCAGAATTAAATTGATGTGTTGCTGAGTCCCTGTTGTTCCAAGAGATCAACCGCCAATAACGCTAACAAGAATTATAAACTGGATTAAAAGCATTAGCACCTCTTTTCTCAAGTGGGAAGCCATGCTGAGTGCTCTGTGGTCATCTTGGAACCTACCCAAATATTTGCTGGATGACCATCTGAGCTCAGCTGGCCTTAATATTCTTCTCTGGCTTTCCATTAGGATTAGTTACAGGGAAGAACTATCATTGCTCTTAATTCACTAGGAAAACACTAATACCTGACTTCTAATTACTTTCAGCCAAAACAAAACGAAGAATGTGGTTCTAGTTATATAGTTCTATTTTTTCTCAAGTACAATTAAGATTTACTCAGCTAACAAGTATGAAAAATATATTTTTACAAATATGATAAAATGAGGGGACAGATGCCTGCACAACATCTGCAAACAAAATTTATTATAAAAATGTCTATTCTTTCTCAGTTACTATAGTTTATGAATTTGGGAGGTATGCATCCAATTGCTCAAAACTCAAATTATACCGATCACATCATCTAAGAGTTTTCCTCTACTCCTTTCTGCTTTCAATATAGCTATGCAATAGAATATTTGAATTAAAATCCTTGGAGATTTTGGCAAACTACACTTCAGATACGACAGTTGATTTGTAGCAGGATATTTTCCAGAGTAGCCATGTTACAACAAAAACCAGTGGTGGGATTCAAATAATTTAACAACCGGTTTTCTGCCTTAATGACCAGCTGAACCAGTGGTTCTCTGAACTGCTTAGAAAGTTAACAACCAGTTCTAGCAAATAGGGGTGAACTGGTTGAATCCCACCTCTGACAAGAACTACAAAGAAACAAAAACTAATGTATGTATTGGTGTAAACATCTGAGTCCTACTTAATCATATCCCAATTATGCATTTTACAAAATGAATTATAGATTCTCAAACCATATTCTGCAAAAGTATTCAGTGTTATAAGACACCAGAAGATTCTTTGATATTTTCTCTGAACAAAATCCAGATTACCAGGATGACTTGCAAACATTACTTATGTAATATTCCAATTGCAGTATGTAGCAGGGAAGAGAAGGAGCAGATTATGCGAGGAAGGGGAGGAGACAGAAGGAGGATAGGAGGAGAAAGAAAGGGAGAAGGGAGGAAGGTGGAGGATGGCAAGGAAAGGAATCTGTGGGGTAGGTCTGAGGGAGATGGGGGATGGATTGGTAGGGGCTTCTGTGGGGCTAGTCTTGGGGAAATAATGGAATAGGATAGAAGAGGTTTCTGTGGGGCAAGCCTGGGGAAAATAAGGGAATAGGATAGTAAGGGCTTCTGTGGGGTAAGTCTGAGGGAAATAAGGGGACAGGATAGGAGAGGTTCCTGTGAGCCAAGCCTGAGGGAAATAAAGAGATAGATTAGCAGAGGCTTCTGTGGGGCAAGTCTGAGGGAAATGGGTGAACAGGATAGTAAGGGCTTCTGTGGGGTAAGTCTGAGGGAAATAAGAGAATAGAAAAGGAGAGGCTTCTGTGAGAAAAGCCTGGAGGAAATAAAAGAATAGGATAGAAGAGGCTTCCGTGCAGCAGACCTGAGAAAGAGAAGAGTTTGAGTGAAAGGGCGCAAGCAGAGGAGTCAGCAAAGGAGCAGAGACTGTGGAAGGAAAGCCTAACAAAGATCCAAAAGAGAGTGAAGAAAGAGAAGGAGGAAGAAGGTACAACCAGTCACTGAATACCACTCCATTGCATGACCTGCTTGCTCATGAAATGACTATCTTCCCATCACATGACCTACCTGCTGAGAGGAGGCTGACTACCACCCCATCACATGACCTTGGCAAGTAGAAGTCATCAGAGAGGGACCAGTGTGGACTGGCCGCCAGATGAAGAGGGCCAGAACCTGGATTCCAGCGACCCTTTTGAGGATTAGCACTACAAGTGGGGGCTCATCTGGAATTTCCTTCTAGCCTTCCTTCACAAGTGGGGGTGGTGGTGGTCCCATCCAAGGGCATGAACCAAGAAAGTAAAATGGACTCCATTGGTGTCACTAAGTGGTATGAGGAACAGAACAGTGAGATAAAGACAAGTGTAGCAATTGACATCCCTGTGGATGCTTGGCCAGAAGAATGAATTTTGTGTGTGGTAAGAATCCTTGCCCCATACCAAAGGGTATGTGTGGTTGATACAAAAGTGGACCAGGACTCCTCTCACTTTTATGTCATATTGGACAGGAAGAGAAGGGTTCCAGAGTACTTTGGGGTTGAGAGCCTTCAATTGACTGAGGGTAAGCGTGATACATCCGATCCCATGGACCATGCCTTCCCAGAGACATTGCGCCCCCGAGAGGGGACACGCATCTCTATCACCATAGAGGCAGCAGAGGCAGGATCTGCCCAGGCCATGTGGGGCCTGACACCCATCCAAACCCTGATTGGCAACTACTGTGTGGGAGCTGGGTACAAGAAACTATGTTTCTTTTTAGGGATACAACCAGTGCCAGAGGAGGAGGAATATGAAACCTCGATGGAGCAGGCAGTACTGGCAGTTGGAGAGTGGGGTGTATCAAACTCTCAAAAGAAGCAGAGGGTCAGAGAGAGTTTAAAGGGTCCAGATGCAGAAGCCATTAGAAGCTTAACTCTCAGCCAAAGGCAATTTACTGTGCATGACTACCTGTGTTTACTGTGTGATGAATTTGGATCTGTTGAAACAGTTTCTAGCCTGCTGTTTTGGTTTGAGCACATGTACCAGAAAAGAGGTGAAAGGCTATGTAAGTACAAAAGGAGATTGAATAAGTTACTATGTCAGATTGTGAAAAGGAAGGGGATGGACCTAGCTGAAGTAGAACAAGCTAGGATAGAGCAACTTTTGTGGGGTGTGTCAAGATTCAAAAGGAAATTTTATATGGGGGGGTGTTTCCATTTTGTATACATGTATATACAGGCCAGGTTTGCTGAAAGCATTTGGCATATAAATCTTGACACATTTCTCGAGTAATTGCTGCAAGGTCATTGAGGGGGAATGGGAGGAGGAAAAGCGAAAGCTTTTTATCTTGTTTTCATTCCACAACTTTAGTTCCTGTGAGAAACACTTTTGGCACTTTGCAGATGTGAGGGGAAGTACCTTCAGAAGTCATTGGACTCTTTTTTGAAATGGTTGGATAGTAATTAACATGTGATAATTAGTGGGGTGGAACTTTAGGTTTTACTTGGGTGTTGGAATCCTGGAAGCTTTAGATTTGGGATTCAACAGATCGTACCAGGACAATGTTTTCAATAAAATCTTATTCTTTGGACTTTCATTCTCTGGAATTCTGATTGAGTTGAGGATTTTGTGTGGAACCCTGAGAAGGTGCTTTATTCTCTGACCCAGTATGGAATCAAATAAAGGCTGAAGGGAAACCTGAGGGTATCATGAGCTCATAAGGAGAGTTAGGGTAACAGAAGTGGTGGAAGAAGACAAAGAGGCCTAAGCTGATTCTCTGCAAAAATTGTCCCAAGGAACAGAATTGGGGAAAACTGGAAGTGATGGTGCCCGGCTCAATGCTAGGCAAGCTCAAATATCCCATTTAAGCAAGATGATGGCCTCATGGATGGCAATAGGTGGCTCACCCTTGAATGAGGGTCTGGCTCGGCCAGTCAATGGAGGAGTGGGCTCTTCCAGCTAAGAATTTGGCAAAGCCAGTAATCTGTCATAACTGTGCGAGTGCAGGGCATTACAGGCATACTTGTACTAAGCCACAGAAACCACCAAAATTTGGCCCAGTCAGGAAACTACAGAAGGCCTCAGTAAGGAAGCCACCTGGGTTCCCAGTGATACTAGCTAGCTCCAAACAAAGGGGTGACCAAGAGCAGGCCTGGATGCCACCTTTCATGAGTGGAGCTCCCACAAAGCCCCCCTCAGTGACAGGAGTAGTGGGAACATTTCCCTTAATGAGAGGTTCCCATACACAAGGGCCTACCAAGGTCAAAATGATGAGACTATGGCAGCAGCCTTTGGAGACTCACAGTGTCACTCAAGCATGGACTGTCAGACCAGGTGCTGGGTCGCTCACCACCAAGACCCCTAAACAGTTGGTGGGTCCTTCTCCAATGGTGTCAGTACAAGTGGAAGGCATCTACATGAGGACTCTCTTGGACTCAGGTGCATAAGTGACATTAGTGTACCGGAATTTCTATGACAGGCATCTGAGGCACACACCCATACAAAAGTTAGGTTATTTGAAGATTTGGAGAATGGGAACAGAGGAGTTCTCATATGATGGTTATCTACCTATCCAGCTAACATTTGGGCCCCCGGTCGTTGGATATGCTGAAACCTTCGATACCCTGGCCATTGTCTGCACCCGGCCCCCAGGAGCTACCAAGGGCTCACTGATTGTGGGGACAAACACCAACTTAGTTAGGCATCTGCTCACCCCAATTGTCCCAGCAGGAAATGACTTGATGACGAGGGATGTTCATCCTGCACTGCAGTCGGTATACCAACATCTGATGCGAGAATAACAGGCCCTGGTAGAGGGTGTGGGAAGACTGTGGAAATTGGACCGAGTGAAGAGAGTACTAAAACCAGGTGAGGTGACATGCCTATGGGCCTCTGGGAATAGCCTGGGCCCTTGGACTGAGAATAGCCTGGGCCCTATCTCATCCTTGAATCTGACCCAAAAAGACAGAATATTGGAGTGGAGATAATCCCAGAGGTGGTCTCCACAAAGGCCTTGTGGCAGGCCAGGGGATGAATCTCAGTCAGAGTCCAGAATGTTACCAACTTCCCTGTAGGGTTGTTGGGACAAGTGAGCTCAGCTACCACAATTTTGCTGCCTGATACAAGGGAAAAGACTAAGGGTGAGTTTCACCAGATCAATTCTATCCAAAGAACACAAAACTTTCCCAAGAGTGGCGGGAGAGGGCTAGAGACCAACTTTGGAGGTGGCAACACCTGTTCTCAAAAGATGAATTTGATGTGGGGTGTGCTAGGAATGCTCAACATCTTATCTGTCTACAGGAAGATAAGCCTTTCCAAGAGAGGTCTCAGCGGATTCCCTTAAGTGACTTAGATGACCTCAGAGAGCATCTAGCAGAGTTGAAGAGAACTGGAGTCATCCAAGAATCTTGAAGTCCCTATGCTTCTCCCATAGTAGTAGTCCAGAAGAAGAATGGGTCCTTGATAATGTGTATAGATTACCGTACCCTCAATAAAAGAACCATTTCAGATCAGTACACTACTCCTCAGCCCTGCATTGTTTATCAGGAGCAAAGTGCTTTAGTGGAGACATTTAGGTGCAAGAAGTCTCGAGAGGATGACTCATTCATCTCAGCTGAGCCCAAAGAACAGAGATTGAAATGACTGATACATCCCCTTAAAAGACTGACATATGATATTCTGGGACACAGCATGGATGACGAAGGAATCACTTCTAGATGAAATCCTGATTCATCCTCTGACACCCCAGACCCCCAATAAGCACTTCACACTCTTTGGGGGACCAAAGAATTTTGGGTGGGGGGAGTATGTAGCAGGGAGGAGAAGGAGCAGATTATGGGAAGAAGAGGAGGAGACAGAAGGAGGACAGGAGGAGGAAGAAAGGGAGAAGGGAGGAAGGTGGAGGATAGCAAGGAAAGGAATCTGTGGGGTAAGTCTGAGGGAGATAGGGGGATGAATTGGTAGGGGCTTCTGAGGGGCTAGTCTTAGGGAAATAAGGGAATAGGATAGAAGATGTTTCTATGAGGTAAATTTGAGGGAAATAAGGGGATAGGATAGTAAGGGATTATGTGGGCGAAGCCTGAGGGAAATAAAGATAGATTAGCAGAGGCTTCTGTGGGGCAAGTCTGAGGGAAATGGATGAATAGGATAGGAGAGGTTTCTGTGGGACAAGCCTGGGTGAGATAAGGGAATAGGATAGAAGAGGTTTCTGTGGGGTAAGTCTGAGGGAAATAAGGGGATAGGATAGTAAGGGCTTCTGTAGGCCAAGCCTGAGGGAAATAAAGAGATAGATTAGCAGAGGCTTCTGTGGGACAAGCCTGGGGAAAATAAGGGAATAGGATAGTAAGGGCTTCTGTGGGATAAGTCTGGGGGAAATAAGGGCATAGGATAGTAAGGGCTTCTGTGGGGTAAGTCTGAGGGAAATAAGGGAATAGAAAAAGAGAGGCATCTGAGGGGAAAGCCTGGAGGAAAAAAGGGAATATGATAGGAGAGGCTTCCATGCAGCAGACCTGAGAAAGAGAAGAGTTTGAATGAAAGGGCACAAACAGAGGAGTCGACAAAGGAACAGAGACTGTGGAAAAGAGTCTAACAGGGAGTCCAAAAGAGAGTGAAGGAAGAGAAGGAGGAAGAAGGTACAACCAGTCACCTGAATACCACTCCATTGCATGACCTGCTTGCTCATGAAACGACTATCTTCCCATCACATGACCTACCTGCTGAGAGGAGGCTGACTACCACCCCATCACATGACTTTGGCAAGTAGAAGTCATCAGAGAGGAACCAGTGTGGCCACCAGACAAAGAGGACCAGGAGAACCCGGACTCCAGTGACCCTTTCAAGGGTTAGCGCTACAAGTATAATGCACTATTATAAAAAGTATGCCTTTTATAATAGGCCTAATCTTTGGAACTCCTGTTAATTATGGAGAAGTACTTTGAGAAAAAGAAAAACAACAATGACAGTTATAATTACAGATCTCACATTACATCTATATGTATCTTCAAATGCAAGAGTAATTAGAGAATGTGGACCGACTTCTGTAGTTCCCATCAAATTTAGATGTCAAACAAGTTCTTATGAAATCAGTGGGATGTACAATACAGTTCAGTGAATAAATCCAACTGATTCTTATATCAATGGGCTAAATGGGCTAAACTCTCAATGGAAAACAACCAGTATTCTTTTCCGGACCTGATTTAAACTATTTTACATTTTATTTAGATAATGTAAACAACCATTCCAACATACATTTCAAGTTAAAATATCTCCTTTTTTTCTTTCTAAAGATTATTTATATCAAACTAATTTTTCAAAAATGAAAATATGGCAAAGATTCAGTGTTATCAGCTGATGGCCAAAGAAATGAGATCTTGGTGGCACATTCAAGTCTCGGTTTCTCAGTATTCATATCACTATGATATTTTTTGTATTTTGTTACAAGAATTTATACCTATAAAGAATATATCTATAACTATAGCAATAGAAATTGATAGTAAGGAATAGAGAAACAGAAACATGCTTACTAAGGATGGTCCTCTGTTTGGAGAATGAGTACACAGCGGAACATTGTGAGAGTGGTGTGGTAAAATATACAAACCAAGATACAGAAACACTGCATAGAAAAATATAGATTTTACTTTTTTGTAAATAGAGGTTTAGCAAAGTCCATCAGTCAGTCCGAATTCATTCACAGTTAAGTCAGTCAGTCAGTCATCAAACAGTTCATTTCAGGGATAATCCAATTCTGAAAGTCCAATAACAAATATACAGAGATTGCAAATAGTAGCAAAGACTCACAGTATACACACTGGTTAACACAAGGCTCTTCTTCAGTGACAAACACCCTGCATTCAGTAACCAACAACCCACATCCAGTAACCCACAATCACAAGTGATTCTGGCTCCTTCTTATTGCTGCTTGAGGAAGCAGTAGCCAATCACATTTTCCTTAAAGCTATAGCACTTAGAGGTAAAGTAACAATTCTTAAATTAACAATCCTGGTTTATATATTGCCTACCCAACTATTGCTAGTGTTACATTCCTAACATACTCCCCTATGGGTAGACAATATATACAACCTTACATTCTTAAACCATATTCTTCACAACACATTTTATGTTTTATAGTTCCTTGTGCTTTAGTAAAATGGTCTGCTATATTGTTTTCAGACATACAATATTCTAGAACAATCATTTTACTTTGAATACTTTGCCTAACATTCAGATACCTCAGGTCTGTATGCTTAGATCTGGTTTTAACAGCAATATTTAATGCCATTTCAATTGCTGACTGGTTATCCTCGTAAACAACAATAGGTTCTTCAATCTTTATACCCATATCTAACAGTAGTTGTTTATAAACAACCAAATTTGTACAAAGCAATGATAAACAAGAAAATTCAGCTTCCATCGTACTTAAACTTAAATGTTTCTGCCATATAGATCTCCATCCAATCAGGACTCCTCCCAAAAATATACATATTCCAGATGTTGACTTTCTAGTTATAACATCTGCTGCAAAACTGACATCTGCATATGCATTCAATTTTAACTCATCTTGGGTTCTAAATACAATGGGTTTTAAATACAATAAATAATACATTGTATTCTTTAGATATCTTAGTATTTGTTTTGCTGCTTGCCAATGCCTCTCAGTAGGTTCGCTATTATATCTTGCCAATTGATTTACACAGTAAGATATATCTGGTCTAGACCAGTTATTTAAGTATAATAAACTGCCAATTAAAGATTGATATATATTTTTGTCAAATATTGGGCTTTTCTCATCATTTTTTATGAACTCTTGCCCCATTGGCGTTTTTGCTGGCTTACACAGTTCCATATTGTATGTTTTCAGTAATTGATTTATTTTCTCAGCCTGTGAGACTTTATAACCTTTTCTGGTCTTGTCTATTTTTAGACCTAAATAATATTTTATCTCACTGAGATTTTTAATTTTGAACTGTGTTTTCAACATTTCTATGATATCATTTGCCTCTTTTTCTGTTTTAGTTATTAAGGCAATATCATCTGTAAATAATAATAACAAAGATATGACATCATCAGTTTCTTTCTTAAACAGACAAGGATCTGCATTACCAGTCTTAAATCCCATCTTGGCTAATTGTTTAACAATACATTGATTCCATTCTAATCCTGATTGTTTTAAACCATAAAGGCTTTTCTTTAATCTCCAGCACTCAGTATTGCTATTTGTTGCTATCCCTAAAGGTTCCTTAAGGTAAACAACATGCTGTAAAGGTGCATGTAAATATGCAGTTTCTACATCTAAATGGTTAATTCTATAACCATGTTTAGCTGCCCACACCAGTGCTGCTCACAGGGTTGTGGCTTTTAAACTGGGAACAAATACTTCATCGTAATCACTGGCAGATTGATTAAATCCTTGAGCAACTAAATGAGCCTTATGGGTTATAGTCCCATCTATGCCTACTTTTAACTTAAAAATCCATTTACTACCTACTGCAGTTTTGCCTGGTGGTAATTTTACTTCCTCATAAACATCAAGATCCTTTAAGGACTTAAGTTCCTTTTTAATCGCTGCATTCCAGGCTATCTGATCCTCCTTTGGATACAGACTAATCTCATCATATGTAGCAGGTACTTTGCTTACAGAACATGCAATAGTGGCCTGATACCTTTCAGGTGGATGAGACACTCTGGCAGAATGTCTAGGAATTACAGGACTTAACTGAAGACTCCCCTGTTCCTGTACCTCTTTTAATTCTTCCTGCATCTCTGCATCATCAAGCATCTGCTCTTCCTTTTTAATAGGTTCTGCTATAGGCTTTAATATCTCTTTAATAGGTACTTGGGTGTCAATTATTACTTCATTGGTTGAGTCTAATCTACTCCACCCAATATGTTCCATAAATTTTGCACTTGCACTAGAATAAACATTTTAGTGCCTTTATCCCAAAACCTATATGACTTATGATTAGAATTATATCCAACAAAATCTAGCTGTTTAGCTCTGTGCTGCCCCTTGCTTCTTATTTGTGAGGGAATGTGCACCCATGCTGGTGTTCTGAATGTGTGCAAATAGTCTAAATTCGGTTTTCTGCCATGCCACAGAGTGAATGGCAGTTCACCTGTTGTGGAATTAACCACATTATTTAAAATATGGTTGCTACACATAACAGCCTCACCCACAAAGATTCAGGCAACCCAGAATCAGATATCATTGTTCTAATCATGGACTGTAATGTTTGCCCCCTTCTTTCCACAAATGCATTGTGTTGTGGTTTATAAGGAGCAGACCTCTTATGCTGTATTCCAGTTGATTTAAGCATGTTTTGGAATTTGCTATTTGATAAATCAGTCCCGTTATCAGTAACTACAGTGATAACCTTGGCCTTCATTTTTCTCTCTGCAAACTTCAGCCAATTACAAAAATGTTGGAATGTTTCTGTCTTAGACTTCATTAGGTAACAGAAACCATATCTAGAATAATGGTCTAAGATACTTAATATATAGCAGGCACCTCGCATACTCGGTTTTTCAGGTCCTATAATATCTACAAATACAACCTCTAGAGATACTTTTGTTTTAAATCCATTTATCCTATTGGCTGGTGTAACCTTGCTCTTTTGTTGGTTACAAATATTACAGTTTAAATATTTATTGCAATTTTTTAATCTTAAGCCATCTGAAAGCTTCACTGTTTCTTGCATCATTTTAAAATTTATATATCCCATTTTATGTGCAATAAATGTATACACTCATCATGTGGTCTCACATTACCACAAACTGAGTTTGCTATCTGGCCATTAGGCAATACATATAAACCATTATTTAAGGTAGCAGTAATCCTATTACCTTGTTTCTCAATAATGCATTCATTTCCCCTAAAGATGACTACATAACCAATATTAACTAAAGCCCTAACAGATAATAAATTATACTGTAATTTAGGTACAGATAACATTTCTAACTGTTCTTTTATAAATGAACAAAATGCAGTACCTTCACCAGACACCTTCAACTTCCCACCATTTGCCAAAGACTAGGCTGACCATATTTGATAAACAAAAAAAGAGGATGGGGGGGCGTCGGCGGGGGGGCGTCGGCCAGGGGGCGGGGCATCATCAGTGTCATTGGGGGCGGGGTGTCAGCATTGGGGGCGGGGCGTTGGCGGCAGGGGGGGCATCGGCGGCAACGGGGGCGCATCGGCGGCGGCAATGGGGGGCATCGGCAGCA
>JAEANM010002194.1:0-25216 GCA_017656035.1 Myanophis thanlyinensis
TGGTTGAGGAAGGTGGGGCGGTTCCAACCAGTGGAATATTCTGGATAAATCTGCTTTGTGGACTGTGTTCAGTAAGTGCTAATGTGATCAACGAGTATTTTACCATCTGAGTTAATAATTTAGTTCAGAGCACATAACACATAGCTTTTCATTGGGCTGGTTCCTGCTAGTAACTAGTTTGGCGGGCCAGATTAAAAAGCCCAACAGGCCGGATGTGGCCCCCGGGCCGTAGTTTGCCCATGTCTGCACTAGATGGTAGTGGAGTTATATTTTTGTATACCTTCGGTGCCATATAGTGCTGCTTCAAAGCTATATGCAGAGGTGTCAAAGTGGCGGCCTGCAGGCTGAATGTGTCACTTGTAGGCCACGCCCGCAAGGGAAAAAAATATTGTGATACATCACTTGAAGGCAATGTGATGATGTGAGTTTGACACTTGTGCTACATAACATAGCTACTTGAAGAAGCATAACCAACTTCTAAGAATATACAAATGTGCCTTATGGGAAAGGAGAAAGAACACCTTCTGGTTTTAGTTTTATGGAACTCTCCTCTCCTTTACCTTAAACTATAAAATGTCTAGTTCTTGAGTTAATGTTCCCAAACCAAGACCATCCTGTAATTGCACCAACATGTAATTGCTTTTATTATGTTAAGACAGTAAATCCCTTCTATATCAACTCATTACTGACAGCTGCTTTCCAAAGTCTCAGGTTTGAATTTTTTTCATCCACCACTATTTTTTTTAGCAGAGAAGGGAATTTTTCAAGAACGTGTACATTTCGAATCAAGAGTATTGAATTTGACATTGGTCCTTAGAGTGATAGAAAGATCTCGCAAAAGATCTCACTGTTGTAGTTGAAATTATAATGATCTAAACACTTGCTCAGTGATTCAATTGAATAAATTCAGTTAAATTCAGAAATATGTCCCTACTAAATAAATTAATAAAACAAATAACTTGAAGAATTCCATTTTAGATCTGGCAAGGATAGGAAACTATCTTATATTGATTCAGACTGATCATCCATCTTGTCATAGTTTGCATGGTCCAGTAGTGGCTCTCTATGGGTTTTGACATTCTGTCTAGATCTGGGACCCTGTAATGTTTCTGAATCTTAGCAAGATGATTATCACATGCTAATGAGAATATGTTTTGTAGATGTACACAGGCACATTTAGGTGAAATTGTGGCTTCAAAATTATGTTTTAAAAGTTTCATTTCTCTAGTTGTGACATTACATTTGTTAACCAAGATACAGCATGGGGAAAATAAAAACCAAATTACTTTTGTTGAAATTATAGCTTCTACTGGCCTCCTGATGCGAAATAATTGGCAGCATTGGGATTACATTAAAATGTTCATTAACTGTGGATGAAAAATTGAAGCAAATAAAGGTTGTGTTTTCTCTTGCTCTCTCTCAAAATGAGCAGTATAGATGTCTCTAAAAATAGAAGAATTCAGTAGATAGTGTGAATTTATCCAGACTTAACTGAAAGTCCCTAGCATCTGAAAATATTTATTGGCAATATTTTAATATTATAAAAGAGTCATCCCATACTTTACTATATTTGTCCATACCACCAGCAGCAGCCTTCTATCTCACGTACCCAGTTCAGTTCCCCATCTGCATGGTTGCAATCTGTTAGGTAAGAGGAGGAAATCTTTTTTTTTCTGCAAACAGTATGGAAGCCAAAGAGAAGCTTCCATACTCTTCTCCTTAATATGACTCATCCAAGGACTCCATATGTGACCATCAGAAATTCTTAATCTGTTCCTTTGATTAGAGTATTAATATTAATAGAACCATGATACTTATTCATTTATCCTGCTTGTAAGGTAGTTTTGATCATAAATTAAACATCAGTTGAGGGAGAAGGACCCACAGGATGAAATATGAGACTTGTAAATATTATTCTAACCTGTTTCCTCTGTTGATTTAAAGTTTTTATTTTTTAAAAAGAAGTTTATGCTTATGTTCTTAAAATCTTATCTTCTGCAGTGACACGTTTATTGGAGCCAAAATTGTCAAATAATTTAATCCAATTCATTTTAGTTCCTAAAGCTGAAAGCAACTTTCTGGGTTGTTTTTTTTCAAATTTCAGAGAAGGGAATCTTATACTTGGTTGCTCTTTCTTGCTGTGATACGAAGGATCAGGATTTTAACACTCATTGGCCTGTAAATGAATTTTTAGCTGAGCTGCGCTGCTTGCCTTTTCTCCACATACTTTTGCTGGAAGAAGTTTATTGAAGTAGAGATCTTGGCCTTTTGCTCAATATTAATTCTATTATTCCATCTTGCAAGGGTGGTTGAAAGTTAAAATCTTCAATCTTCTTACCAGAGCAAGATAGAGGACCTTTCAAACAGTACATGTTTACAAGTTGATTCAGGAGGCTTGTGTTGCTAGAATTAGAAGAAGAGATTTCTGCTTTTATTTGGGGGGTTTTAGGTACACACCAACACAATAGAACGATTAAAACAGTATATAATAATAATGCAATAAAAATCCTGCAATAATAATAACAGGCTTTACCTCCATCATACTGAGGAATGTCGCTCTTGAAAACGTAGCAATCCCATAGTTCAGGAGGAAATAACTTATCATATCCAAAGGCTTTTTAAACAACCAAGTAATGGCAATTTTTCTAAATGCTAACAGAAGCAGTGCTGACTGAGCTCAAGTTAGCTCCAGGTAGATATTAATGTTCTTCTTCATCTCAATTTTAATAATGCTTAAGAAGCAAGTATTTATTCTTTCCATTCTTGTGGAAGTTACTATAGCTTCCCAACTCTGCTGTGTTTTTTTTTAAATGTTTCTTATAGCCATCATTTATACCATTATATCTGATTTTCTCAAATGCTTTCCTTAGATTGGAATATTGAAGACCTCATTTCTTTGGTGGGGAAAGGGTATTCAGTCCTTCGTTATCTATCATAGACAATTTACAGCAATGTTGTATGTTTTCTTTTTCTTTTTCTATTACATTTTTGTTGGTATTCTCTTCACCCTGTAATCTGAAATTGGGCATTAGCTGCTTTCTACTTAGTCAAGGATAAAACCTTCAACCTTCTTACCAGAGCAAGATAGAGGACCTTTCCACTATAGGATGTCTTTTCTCCACCACAATAATAAATCATTATGTTAACTTTTCAAAAATTAAGTCCCAGCATCAAATCAGATCAGATCAAAAGATTTATTATGGCCATAAAAACAGATAAAGTAAAATATTCAGTAATAGAACCGTAACATATAACTAGTCTCCCTCCCTCCCTCTCTCTCTCTTTCTCCCCACCCCATCTCTCTGTTTCCTAAAAAAACACAGGAAGCTAAATCAACTTCAAGTGATGCTTGAACAAAGCGATTCAATTCGGCTGTGTTTATTCTGTGGAATAATAGTCCAGTAAGCTATGTTGATGATCTGTACATCAGGAATAGGCTTCACATAACTATTTCTTTCAGAGTGTTTAGAGGGAACTCATTTTGAACATTTCTGTGGTTTTTCACATGTAAATACAATAATATGACAAAGAAAGTACACCCCATGTAATTGTTTTATCTTTTTAACAAATATGGATATATCAATATTTCACTAAAGCAGTATTAAAGATGTAGAGTAGAGTAGAAATACTTTATTAGCTGTGTGTGATTGGACACACAAGGGATTTATCTCTAGTTCATAAGTTCACAGTTCACAGTGTACATATAAATAGCAAATAATAGGTTATAGGTCATAATCATAATTACAATCATAATCATAAGTTACAAACAACAATTGATAAATCATAAGAAACAATAGAAAATAGTAGGAAAGAGGAGAAAAGAGGAGAAATGAGGCAGTGCTGTGGAAATTAAGTGTTCAGCAGAATGATGGCACAGGGGAAAATATCTTTGTCTGGTTGTTTTGGCATGCAATGTTCTATAGCGATATCCAGAGGGGAGAATTCTTCAGTAGTGTGATATTTGAGAGGTTACTTGCAAGCAGAGCCCTTTTCAAATCTCTGTACAACATCTCAATGGGATTTTGATCCATACTTTTATTTGGTTATTCCAAACCTTCTATTTCTTTTTCTTTTTTTTTCTTTCAGCCATTCCATGGTGGATGCATTGGAATGTTTAAAGTCATTTTCATATTGCATAGGCCACTTTCAGTTGAGCACCAATATTTTGACAGGTGGTCTCATATTACTCTCAAAGACTCTGTAGTAGACTAAAGAATTCATAATGGATTTTATGATGGTTAATGACCTAGGCGTTGATGCAGCAAAGGAGCTGCATTTTATAACATTTCTGCCACCCTGTTTTACCAATCATACCAGATTCTTTTCCTGAAATATCTTTGGTTTTTGCCAAACATGTCTTTTGGGACTGTGGTCAAATGTTTGCCTTCTCTGTCCAGAGTACATTGAACTAGAAGTCCTGGTCTTTGCCTAGATGCCCACGAACAAACTGTATTGTTGCTTTTGATATTTTTTTGGGATGACAAAAGTTTTATCCTGGTATACTTCAATGTAGATCTCATATATGTAGTTTCTTTCTACTGGTAGAGTCATGCAAATCAGTGGTGTGAGAGTTACAGGTGATCTTAGAGACTTTTTTCAGCATCTTGCATTCTGCTCTTGGCCTGGCCTGACGTGCCAAGTTAGTAGTTCTCACTTGTAGATGATCTTCTGGGCAGTGGAATGTTCTATTGTTTTGTGATTTTTAAAAAACCTTTTGCAGTTTCATAGGAATTTACAACCTTTTTTTCTGAAAACACAAAGAGCTGTTTTGATTTAGGCATGGTAATAACACACACTAAAAAAACAAAGAACAAATCAGACTAAATACTTGAATTTTAAATAAGACAGGTTCCTCCCAGATCCTTTCTCACAGTATTCTAATTATTTGCACCTGATGTGGTGCAAGGGCTTCTAATTTTAGATATCTGAGGAAGTAATAGTGTAGGAATGTACTTAGATTTTTCCACATGGGAATTTTTCACTTATGTTTACTTAAATTAGATTTAAATTAAATTAAAATTAAAGCTACAAAATGTAAATAGTACATGATATTTGTTAGACCCCATTTATCAATTAGTATTGTTGAAATGAAGTTCAAATTTCTGTATGTTGAAATATGTGGAAAAAGTAAAAAAAAATTAAGTGGGGTGTACTTATTTTTTTACATGAGTATAATTTATTAAGTGTTTCTTATATCCTCAAATGAAAATACGTTTTTATTTTTTACATTGACAAAAAGTCTTCACAAAATTCAGTGACATCTTTTACCTTTTAATGATGATTATGTTGTTCAATTGAGGGTGTGATGGCTCAGCGGTTAAAAACACTGATCTTGACAGGTGGAAACTGACAGCCTGTGTTCAAGACCTGAGTGCCATGTAATAGAGTGAATTCTTATTACTTGCTCCAGCTCTACCCACCTATCAGTTCAAAAGAATGTAAATGCGAGTAGATAAATAGGTATCACTTCAGTGGGAACATAACAGTGCTCTATGTGCCTTGGCATATAGTCATGCTGGCTACATGACCACGGAAATGTCTTAAGACAACCCTGGCACTCTTGGCTAAGAAATGGAGATGAGCACTGCCCCTAGAGTCAGAAATGAGTGGACAGGGAAAGCTTTTACCTTTATATCAACCAATTATAACCATTTTCATTACATCTTGTAGACAGTGTTACAATCAAATGGTGGTATACAGTTCACTACTTCTATATGACTATAAACTTTTCTTTCCTTTGTTTTAGTAGAATTATTTGGATTCTATATGTTACTTTGTTTCATTGTGTTCTACATTTTACTTCGCTTACTCAGTAATTTGACTATATTTCAGTTGGTGGTGGTAGTGATCTCAGACTCTGGACAGTCAATGGTGACCTGGTGGGACATGTGCATTGCAGAGAAATCATATGCTCCGTTGCTTTCTCCAACCAGCCTGAAGGAATCTCTATCAATGTGATTGCTGGAGGGCTAGAAAATGGAGTTGTGAGGTGAGTGACTCTAATAAAGCATTTTCATTTTTGGAGATACATGTCACTTATAAAACTATAATGCATTTTTGGATACTATTCAATGTGTGCATTGTTTTCACCCCAAAGTGTCTGATTTTAAGATATATGTGGTTGCTTTCTGGTTTTATTCTATGGTGTAGTGAAAAGATTTTCCTTCATTGTACTACAAAGATTCTATTTTTATAGCTTTATTTCAATACAAAGAACAAAGAACTTTTGGAAATCTTGAAGGCTAATAATTGTGGCCCTTAAATGGTATGACTTTCACGCACTGTAGCTCATTTTGTCAGATGTATGGGCATCCTGAAGACTGTAAACACATTGGGGAACATTACACATTTTTATTTTACTTCCTGTTTGAAGCTGAATTGTTTATACAAATAGCATTTATACTTTACCTCCATCATTTACCACTCTTACTACATTCAACAACCAACCTTCAAATCCATACACATAGAAATTTTGTAATTCAAATTGATTGACTTTAACATACTGTTTTAAAAACAGTGTGCAGTAATCTTACTTTCTCACATTTGTACATTTCTGTAGTTTGTTGAAAAAAAAACCCTCTAGTCTTTGTATAAAACCATACTGTATTTCCCAAACTTTGCTTATTGTCACCTTGTGACCTTTCCATTCAGAATACTGCCAAATGCTTTATCAAGCACTATAAATAAATTCTCTATAGTTTGTACATTCAATATTACCATCTTTCTCTTTCTAAAAGGAAATATTAACATAATTCTTCTCACATACATTTTAATGTTTCATTCATAATTAAAGCAATATGCTCATGCTATTTTATGTAAACTTGGATCTCTAAGGCTACATCACCGGCAAATATAATATTGCTTGCATTCCACCAAGTAAGAGGTTTAGGTAGTCCTCACTTACCAACTATAATTGGGACTGGCAACTCTGTCACTCATTGAATCAATTGTAAAGTGCCATGTCATGCAACTTATGTAAGTTTGTCACTCAATTTATGTAAGTTTGTCAGTTGCAGCTGTGGTTGTTAAGCAAATCACTGTGGATCATTAAACACATTACATGACTGTGACTTGTCACTTTTTGCCACCTTCCCCATTGACTTTGTTTGTTGGAAGTTAGTTGTGAAGGCCACAAATGGTGATTGCAGGATGTTGTAACTGTTGCATATATGTGGTAATTGCCAAGTGCCAAAATTGCTATTACATGACTAAGGGGAGACTGTGGTGGCTGCAACTTTGAGGACCACTTGTCTTTTTTTCTAGCACTGTTGTAACTTTGAATGGTTGCTAACTGAGTGGTTAATAATCAGGGGTTACTTGTATATGCACTATATTGACATAGATTAAAGCAGCGGTCACCAACCATTGCGGCTTGGTGGCCCAGCTGATGCGGAGGGGAACTGGTTCACACAAACAGTGTTATTGCATGCTGCAGCTCAACTCATGCAAGCAGTGGGCCAGCAGTGGGCATGCAGCTCAACTACAAAGTGGAGCTGCATACACATGTATGTGTGCACCAGCCCACCACTCGCATAAGTTGAGCTCTGCATGCATGTGTGAGTTGAGTTGCACACATGCACAGTGGCATGCCTTTTGCACAGCTCAGTTCTGAATAGCCGATGGCACTGTAGTGGGACGTGGCCTGGGGATTGGGAACTCCTGGATTAAGACATTGGTAAGTGAATCTGATGAGGTAGCAACCAGATGAAGCAGAGAACCACCATGAAAACATGTTTGAATATACAAGATCACGAAGTGAACCATCAGCTATGTTAACCTGGAAAACTATGAGCCTAAGAACTTTGGAGAATAGATGAATTTAATGCCTTTGCCTTCTTTTGCCCTGCAATGGTCAAAATTATTTGTGCATACATAACTTAATTCCTGTCTATTATAAAAACTTTAATTTTGTTGAATCGTGTCTGAGAGTCTTCTGCTGAGTAAGCCTATTCTTAACTAAGAGATTAAAGTATCTGTAGGGTTCAGATTTGCTGTGGAATCTCTGGTATGAAGCCTGACAGTGATAAACTGTAATAATTTAGCTCATAGACAACTGATTTTTTTTTGAAGAAGAGAGATGGACCGTCAAATAAATCCTGCTATTACTCGTTCTTTCTCTATTGTTGATTCTCCTTGTACTTATGCAGGAAAGGAAGTAAAACCTTCAAACGAACATGAGGAGAAGTTGTGCCAAGGCAGTTCTTTTAGATTCTAGCATGGACTTCAGAATGTAGTCTTTTTTTCCCAAATATAAGGCAAGGGCAGAGCACAAGGCAGAGTCCACTCCAGTGAACTAGCTAGCATCCTATTCAAGGAATTGTGAAGTAGCTAGCTGTCTCTAACATTTAACACCTAGTGTCACTCCTGACTTCTAAATCAATAATTCCGGGGCAGGAAAGACAAGCACTTATAGAGCCAGCCAAATATTAAAAATATATCTGGGTGGTTGAAATTTTCTGTTTTAGTTTTGGTATTTTCGTAATTAATTTATGCCCATAGATGATTATGCTTAGTGACTGGTTCGTTTGTCCCATGTAGAATGGTGTCTATCATTAATCATTATATTGTAATGAAAGATGAACAATCTAATGAACTTCTGAATGCTGTGGATGTCTTATAGTAATTTTGTAAGATCAGATATGGGGACTGTCTCGCTTAATGAGATTTAAATCAGACTTTGTATCCAGGAATAATTTATTGTAATAAAGATTCAGAAGATAAAACAGAACTTTGGTGAGAGGGAATTTGCTTGACTATAATGATGAATCCTATCTAGAAACAACTAGAAAAATGTTTTTGTTCAGGGTAAACCAATTGACACATTTGGAAATAAGATGCTATAATATATAGGGGTTGATCTCTTCCAGCACAGCAGGCCTTCTTTCAAATTCTGATTTCTGTCACAATAAAATGTAAAAGTCATAACAAAATGTATGTACTGTATGCATTAGGATCACATTTTTCAATATTACATTCAATTTTCTTCAATTTTAGTTCAACAGATTATGCAAATATTGCAACATACCTTGAGCAAAAACCATGGCAGAATGTAAAAGCAATTTAGGTTGCACAAAGTAGCATTCATTTTGTCTTTTCTCTTTAGATTGTGGAGCACATGGGATTTGAAACCTGTCCGAGAAATTACATTTTCTAAATCAAATAAACCAATTGTCAGGTAAAAAAAATGATCATTTGGTAGCATTTAGCAATTTATTTTTATGCCTTTTGTAATATAATGTAATATAATTGTTGGATGCTTTACGTATCTTTAGAGTTCCCTTAAGATTTCTCTTTCGGAAGTAGCACTTAGTAACTTTTGGTTTTAATAGTTAAAAGTGCCCACTGCCTAATGTGACATTAAAATATCCCCAATTAGAAAATTGTTAATATAACATCTTGCCCTAATAAGTCCTTGCTTGGCAACGGCAGTTAGGATCAGCAACTCCATCCCTGTCATGGTTGCTAAGCCAAATATCATCTGCCCACTGTGGGCTTACCTCACTTCCTGTTTGGTTGTTAAGTGATTCGTCGCAGTTTTTAAACAAGACATCGCATGATGGTGACTTATAATTTTACTTCCACCTTCTGTATTAACTCTGCTTGTCACAAACCAGTTGTCAAATGCCCAAATAGGGACCCCATGACTGTGGCAGGCTGCAATGGTTATGAAAGTGAGGAATGGTTGCAAAGCTATCTTTTTATACCAGGGGAGAAGAGTGCAGGAAAGGGGGAGGTGGATTCTGCTATCAATCTAGCAGCCACCTCCAGAATTGAACTTTCCCATTGAGTCCCCAGGCCAACTTGCAGAGCCAGGTCTTCAGCTCTTACACAATGATAGGAGGTTGGAGGCAGATCTTACTCTGGAGGGCAGAATGTTTCAAAGTGTGGCAGAGAAGGCTCTTTTTATGGATCCTGAGTCGGAATTCTTTGACCGAAGGGATCTGAAGTAGGTCCTCTCTGCTGGCCCAAGTAGGATTTTAGCCCATTTACAGGCTATATCCTTTTCTTTCTCTTTCTCTCCCTCTTTAGTGATATATATATATATATACATACAAACATACATACATACATACATACATACATACATTTCTGCTGGTATTTTTTTTAAAATTCTGTTGGTATAGATCTATTTCAAGCTCATTTGCTACACACACACACTTGGACCTAGGCTATTTGACAGACTTGTTTTTATTTGTGTCTTTTTGAAAACTTTACAGCCTTACCTTTTCGTGTGATGGCCATCATTTGTACACAGCAAATAATGAAGGAACGGTGATCTCTTGGTGTCGCAAAGACCAACAGCGCTTGAAGCTTCCTATGTTCTACTCATTCCTTAGCAGCTATGCAGCTGGTTGAAAGCTTTGTCGGCTTCTCGGCTTTGGTAAATTATGAAGCACTTTCAATACAGAGTGGACTGTGGAGCCTCTCTGATTTTTCTAGATTTTGAAGTACATGTATGACTTTATCATCAGCAAGTAGATCATTGATGACGTCAACGAAAGGCTGCTATGTATGCTCATGCACCAAATTTATGAACCATATCACAGTGATAAGAAAATACTGGCTTGCCTTTTTTGGTACCAAGCGGACACTAAGGATGCTAACTCAGAAGTATATATGCTGCAATATGTTATGTAACATAAACATATTTTTATGGATAGTTTCCTGGACATACATATTCTAAATCTTCAAGCATTAGTGATAATTTTTGCTCATCTGTTATGTAAAAATATAATTAAAATATTTCAAAGGTTTATATAAAAACTAGTGTTTGTGTTTAACTCATTATTAGATTATAATCCACCTTGTTCTTCCACATATATAACAATCTTAAGTGTTTTAAGACTAGAGTTTTAAATGCTTAAATTTTTATGGAGAATTTGATAAATTTAGTAGGTATTCCCCACCAAAATTATCTGAACTTATGCATTTTGTTTATTTAACAATTTATATAGCCTCCCATCTTGTATCAAACTCTCGGTGGCTCTCAATTAACAATTAAACAACATCAATAAAAACAGCATAATGCATGTATCTATTAAAACTATAAACATCATATTTATCTATCTATCTAGACCAGAGGTGTCAAACTCGCATTGTCACATGACATATCACAACTTTTTTCTCTTCACTAAATCAGGCGTGGGTGTGGCCAGTGCGTGATGCATCCAGCCCACAGGCCATGAGTTTGACACCCCTGTTTTAGAGCAATAGATTTTTTTAAAAAAAGTTTTCATGAGCTATAGATTAAATTTGGTTGAAACGTACTGTACTTCATGAACATGTGTGCCTTTTAATAAACTGTTAGTTCACCTTTTTACTGGATTTATCAGGCAGGAACTGAGAAATGCTATAACTAGTATACTAGCCTAGTTCATAAATTATGTCAGTAAAAAAAGTGATTTATTAGTGTGATGTGCAAATCCATTATTATTTAATTCTTTATATGATCAGGCCACAACCTACTATCTAAGGAACAACTGTTTGAAAATGTCTTGCCTGACATTATTTGTGAACCAGGTCTGGCATTTCATTCTGCAAGTTTTTGTCCTTGTATATAGTTTACATAATTATGGCTTTTTGCTTTGACAACCTTAGTAATCCAAAATTTCAACTCCTGAATTCCAGACATGGTTTTTGAAATGTATCTGGAAGTTTACAGAAGACTTTGTTCTCATAAAAACACTTATTTAGCTTTTTTTTTTTAAAAAAAGAAAAGAAATAAGGATCTTTAATGCTTGCACAAATCTCCATGTAAACAATTCCCCGGGAAGTTTCCCCCCCCCATTCCCTACTTACAAGATGCTTTGTAAAGGTGGGTTGTTGTTGTTTTTTGCCTTTTATAGCATATAAAACTTGCCCACTGCAGCTGCTGACATTTGACAAAATAAACCCTTACAAGGATTTAAGATAAAACAGGAAAAATGCATTGTTTCGGTATCATATTATACAGATGTATTTTTATTTCTTAACTGATGCCCCCAAATGACTTGCCTTTAGCATAATTAGCACTCAGAAAATATGCAAAGGATAGAATATTATTTGTTATATCAGAATAAGTTTTAGCCTTCTGATAACATTAAAAATTAATACAAATAAAAATAAAAGTGGTACGCACTATGGTTTCACCATGGGCTGTATTATACATTATTCTCCATGATTGAGGTCAAGGTTAGAAGCAGAACCCAAATAACTGTAAAAATGTTTTCTAAAAATAAGTACTATATTGTAGAAGCTTTCAATGGAATAAAACATGATGGATGCCAGATGTTAAAAATAAATTTGAAAACAAGTATTTATTAAAATGCCTGCCATGGCAAACACTATAATGCAGGGATTCCTTGTTCTTAGAAAATGATGTTTCTTTCTAAAGCTCCTATAGTACTGGAGTCTTTTTTTTTTTTTCAGAATGAATGTTTTAATGAGGTAGGTATCTGAAAATTTATTTAGGAATACATGTATAAAAATGACTAAGCTCTCAGAATCACGAAAGATTCTGTATAATCTTAAATTCCGTGTTTGAACATCAAAATAATTTTAAGGACTGCGATGAATTATCTTGCGATGAATTTCCTTCCCATATGGGGAGGCTGCTCGAGTTTGTAGCTTTATGATAAAGCAAAATGTTTCTAGAATAATTTCCCTTGTCTTGGACTTCCAACTTCAGGGGACAGGGCTGCATGTGTTAGAAATACTGTGAACACTCTGGAGCATGACAGAGAATGAAAATCTATCTGGACATGCAAAACAGTAAGGATCTTGGGCTTGTGAAATTTGGATGAGGTTCTAGGGAATCTGGGAGAGTGTTACCAATGCTTTCAGGCTGGCTTATTTAAGTGCTGGGTGCCTGAACACATGGATACTTAAGGACTTCAGATAAAAGGACAATGACCACGGGTGGAATCAAGCTGGGCTATTAGAACAGGGTGTACTATTATTGGATTTTGGAATAAACTAGAACTAAAAAGCTATTTAAATTGTAGCATTCTAAACTTTATTCAGTATTGTTACGGTATTCAGTATTGATACGGGTGTGTGTGTATGTGCTCTATTATTACTTCTGACTTTTCATGGCCTGATTGACATCAGTTTACCAGGACTGTCAACATGTTTTGTAAACTCATACTCATGGTATCAGTAATAGTATCTAGCCATATTGTTTTTTGCCAGCCTATTTTTCAACTGGCTTCCATTTCACCAACTATCAAGCTTTCAAGGACTCTGCCTATTATATTCAACATAGACTTTGCCTTTATAATTAATGTTTCAGTGATCACTTGGCATTTACTTAATCTAAGTTTAGATAATTTTGTTCTTCATGTGGCCCAAGATATTCTCCATTTTTTTCAGCCTGAACCCCAATTCAAAAGTATTATTTTTTCTTCATGCAGCATTTCTGATGTCTGGCTTTCACAACCATATTAAAACTGGAAAGATGATTGCCATAATAGGGTGATTATTGTCAGTGTGAATGCTTTCAATTTTAATATTCTGTCTAGATTTGTCTTTCTCACAAGAAATAACTGAAGAGTTGGCCACACAATGTTCAGTTCAGCGTGCTTTGATTTGGATTGTTTCTTGCAAAGCTAGTTTAGTGTTTTCTGTAGGATATGTGAAAAGTAGATATTCACACAGATACTTCAAAATGCACCAGGATACCCTGCATTTTGAAGTGTTGAGGAACACTTGTCCTTCACACTTTTTTTGTCTTTAATATGGGAACCATCTGTATATCTTTTGCAAACATGATTCCTACCCAAAGTGTGAAACAGGCTCTTACTCACCCCTCACTTGTCTTCTTAAATTATAGACTGGAACTGGATGACCTTTTTCCTTTTAAACAAATTTGATTCTGTTGCTTACTGCAGGATAATCTATTGGAAAACTTTAAAGATTTATTTTTTTTAGTTTATTCACATTTTTCCTTGTAAATAAAATATCTCCTAATTAGTCTTTTAAGTTGTATTAAACATTTTATGTATGCATATGAACTGTATAAAGTTAGGCTCAATGGGGAAAATAATTACTGGAGTCACACTCTTTCTGCAGCTTTAAATTGCTTTGGCATGGGAAACATTTCTTTTTAGTATAGCTCTGTTGCATTATTTCTCTTGTAAACCCTCATTCCCTTCTGCCTCCATTCCTTTCCGTCCTCCTCCGAGCTTTATACCTGTTTCTGCACTCCTTCTTAGGGCCGCCTTCATTTTTGCTTTCATATAATTTAACATAAATTTAATTATAATTTACAGCAAAAAAATGAAGGCTGCCCTAAAAGGCAACATAGCGAGCAAATTACACTATTTTAAACTCTTGTTTCTGCTTGGCACCGAACACATTTTGGAAACAAACTCCTGTTTTGTTTCGTTTTACACGCAGTTATTGTCATGAAAAATGGAGGCATCAATCTTCCAGCTACAAAGCTGAGTCTTTCACTATGTCCATGCGGAGCCCATTTACTCGGCCGTCACCAACAGCCAGGCTCTCAGCTGCCCTTGGAAGCTCCCGAGCCATGTGGCCCCGAAATCTGCGGCTGAAGGTCCTTGGGCGCTGGCCTTCGCCGCACAGCTGACGAGCAGAGATAAAACACTCGGCCTCCGGCGCTGGGAAACGAGCCCTTCCTTTCAAGGGTCTCTCCGGAGACCGGGTGGAAAAAAAGCCGTTGCTCCCTGCGGTTCGGAATTCCCGGCTCTTTCCCCCCCCCGCCCCCCCCGTCCTTTTTCTTCCCGTGCTTGTATTCGCGCGCCTCTCTTTCGCTATTTTCATCCTCTCTGCCGCCGTTTCCAGCAACGAAGCATACGTGCCTCCTTCATTGCAGCCGAGGACGGAACAGATGACGCTCACGCCGACAGCCGACATCTTCCAAGAGAGATGGGGGGAAGAAGTCCACGGTCGCCCGGAGGGCGCGCGCTTTTCCTCGCCCCGATTGACGTCACTAGCTGGAATTCCTCCTCGCGGCAAACGCGGAGACGCGCAGGCGCGCCTCCCCAGACTCAACCAGGCACAGCCACAGCGAGCCGGCTGGCGGCTGCTCCGCTAGCCAGGGGGCGTGACGGACAGGTAGCGTTCTTTTTCAAAACCAAAACAAAATAAACCGCACGCCAAACGTATAGCTGATATATTCGCCTCAAGGCGGGTCAGAGCCCTTTTTTGCATCCCCCCTCCTCTCCCTTCCCGGGCATGTGCAACCTCAAGGCGTCCCTGCTTGCACTGGAGGCGTGAGTGGGGTGGCTTCGCTGTTCCAATCTCTCTGACTGCCAAAAGCCTCCATTTCTTGCTGCAAGGTAAGTCTCCCTCCGCACTGGGCGAAGGCGGGTGTGGATGGTGGGGAACTTAGGGAAAGCTCCGTTTCGGTTTCTGGCCGTGGGTCTCATTGGTTTGGTTGAGAAGAGGAGTGGGGGAAGAGACTTTTTGGCCGGTGGCAGATTCGCACACCGCTTGTGGAGCCGGGGTGTGTCACAAGTGTTTTCAAAGCGTGCATGTTGCATTTTTGGTCTTAGTCGAAATCGTTTGTTTAACGAAGTTGTCACGGGGATTGCTAGAAACAGTACATTTCACTCACCTGAGGCCCTCTTTCTGCTTTTCATTTTTGCTACTTTCTGCACTAAACAGACAAAAGACTTCTGGCATAACTAAGCCTTTCATCTGACTTCAACCATATAAAATCAAGAGTATGGCAAGAACTGGCATGGATGACTCTTTCTAATGAACAGAAGCTCTGTGTATATGTGGGATGTGTGTCTCTTTCTGTGTGTGTGTATGAATTTAGTATCTTGAGCTGCTGGGCGCAGTATTCCAGGCCATGTGGCACCTGATTTAGAAAATCTGAGAAGGCAGAGATGTTATGGGTGTCCATAACACATATATTGGGGGAGGTGGCAGATTTAGATTTAGATTTTATTTGATTTGTATACCGGGTATATGGGTAGCAGTGCACCCATCAGAGAATGAAGGTTGTGCGCAGAAGGCAAATATTTTGAGGAAGTGGGAGAGATTATAACTGGCACCCTTTGCTGTGTGTGCCTTTTGGGAATAGAAGAGTCTTGTTTGGATGCTTGTTTATTAGAGTAAGCTGGTTTCTGATTAACTGTATGATTAGCTACTGAATGTAATGTGCAGAAGGTTAGGGTAGTGCTGAAAGGAAAAAGAAAGTGTTGGAAGCCTCAAACCTTCAAAGCAGCATTTTAAAGAAAGCTTGCTTTTTTTTCTCTGCTCCTTCTTCCCTACTTGGGAGCTGATAGACAGGCAACACTGATGAATTTTGATTGTTCAGATGAAAGAGTACCAGAACAGATTTTAGTGCAAAACAGACAGACCGTTCCAGTTGTACTACAGTAATGGAAGCAGAGAAATAGCATTAGATACATACGAAAAAAAGATCAGAGAGATTTTAAACTGTTTTCAGGCAAGAGATGAGGAATATCCAGTTAAATATTCTTTAAAAATTATGGACATGTTAGGGAATGTTCAGAATTTAGTGACAAGTACAAAACCAAATAGCTGTTTAAAGATATTGGTCATGGAGAAAATCTTATCTATGCTGTCACTAGGAACTGAAAATAACTTGAGGGCATATAATCCTTCAATCAAAGACATCAAAACGAATAGGAAAAAACCTGCACATGTTATGTGTGTGCGTAAATGTACCCATCCACAAACAAATCCATTTGTATAAGGGCACAGTATATAATTAACAAATTCATATAATCTAATATATTATCTAATATTATAATCTAATAATAAAAATAATAATAAACATATTTTATTGTTTACAATATATTGTTGGGTGGATGTTGAAGTTTATAAAGCAAAACAACAAAAAAAAAATCATGCTCTGGCCCTCTGATTTAGTTGAATAATTCTGAGAGGTAACTGTTTGCCCCAAATGGTTCTGGATGTGTTCTAGACCAAGTAAGTGGCCCTGATCAACTGTGTTATTTGGGATTATCTCTTATCTGAGGAGTCAGTGGAGGTTAATTGACTCCTTTTCTGTGCTGGAGCTGAAGTGCTAGAAGGCTCAGAAAATTGATCCTTTATGCCTACTGTATATTTTTTTTACAATTTTCACCTCCTGCCTCCCCCCCTCCCCGAATGCTACCCAAAGGATGGGATGGATGGGATGGAAATAGCCCTTGCTCTGCAGTACAGATTTTTGAAAACTGTTTTTGGCTGGATCAAAAATAAATAATAAACCAGATGATAGAAAGGGAAGAGCTGAATTCCCAGTGGCTCAGGGGACTGTAAGCATGACAAACAGATGATTGATTGGGATATCCCTACTTGGGACATTGAGATGAAGGGATATGAAGGGAAAGTATGAGTTAGAAAGAGATTAAAGATGCAAGTATTTGTGGGTGCAGAAACAGACTTTTTAACTTCTGGAAAAGACTTTTCTCTCAGCATTCCAGGAACAGGGAAGAGAGACGCTTGAATTTCCATGGAGGTAAGAAATCCAATCACTGTCCCAAAGGTATGTGGTGATGATGGGTGACCTGCTCCTGAGAAAACTGGAGTTGGCAGTCTGCAAACTTAATATCAAGGGAAATATGCTGTTTCCCAAATGTGAATATACAAGAGTGCTGGAGAGATACTAATCTGATTAATCAATCCTATTGATCACACTCCTGTTTCACATTGATACTGCCAGAAACAACCTGAAAGAATTATCAAGGGACTATCAGGGGTTAGGCAGAAAAGCAAAAATGGTTGGAGCACAAGTAGTATTTTTGTCCATACTTCCAAACTCAAGGCTTGAAGAAGAAATAGAGGATTCAGGAGTTAAAAATATAGTTCTGTAATAAACTGAGAATAACAATAAAGAGAAGCTTTTAAAAAATGAAAAGACAGACATGTAACAAAAGCAAAATTTCAGGAAATAACCTAAATTTATAAGGAAAGGAACGGGTAGACTAAGGCTCAGAATGCGCTGAGGCTTGCTGTGAATGCAAAAAAACAAAAAGCGGTTTGGAGTTATGTGTGGAACAAGAGAAAAATCAAGAAAATGATCAGTCTGTTGGTCAAAGAAGATAACAAGAAGGTGATGAACATAAAGGAGAATGCTGAACTATTTAATTCCTATTTTAATTTTCTATTTTTGTAAAATGAGAAAGAGATCCAGTCTGTCAGAAGCTCTGCTTGAGGGACATTGGCCGGGGGGGGGGGGTGCGGCACAGTGCAGGTCAAAACAGACTTGGAGGCTAAATTCTATGGAAATCAGTTAAAAGAACTGACATATTTATAGGTTATTCTCCTTAGAGCCAAAGTAATAACAGTAACATGGCAGTACATGGTGACAATAGAATATAAAACTGGATAAAATTACAAAATACAAAGATCTGCAAATAGAAATAGAACAACTGTGGCAAAAGAAAACATAGATACCAGTAGGACCACTAATAATAAGCACCTTGGATGCAATCTCTAAACAAGTGGAGCACTAATACCATTGGCATTGACAAAATCACCATCAGTCAATGGCAAAAGGCAGCTTTACTTGGAACAGCTTACATAAATAATATCTGCCTATTCCAGGACTTGATAGGTGGATAAAAATGCCAAATACAATCTAAACATCTGACTGTACAACCAACCATTACATGTATATGCTGCTTGATGTTCAATGATTCTGGGAGGACAAAAACCAATGGGTGGAAGCTTTATAGATAGAGAGCCAAACATGAGGAATTTCCTGATTATGAGAGCTGTCAAGCAGTGAAACAGTCTGCCTCCTTGTGTTATAAATACTCCACATCACTGGAAGATTTCAAGCAAAATTGGAATGTCATTTGCCTGAGATGGTTTGAGGATTTCTATCAGGGGTTGAACTAGAAGACCTCCAAGGTTTCTTCCAATCTTATATTATGATTCTATGAATTGCATGGCTCCTGACCAAGAAACTTGTTGCAGCCCAAGAGGTGGGTTTTGTAGTGCACAATTGTGGATCATATTAAGTATTATTTACATATGAGTAAATAAGCTTTGTTTGGGTTTGTTTATATTGGTTGATACATTAATTTTATGCAGTGCATATAATAATTTTTCACTGAAAAATGGTGGCAAATCATATCTAATTTCTGGCCATTATACCAGAATTTAGTGGTACAATTAAAAAGGGTCACAAACCATTGCAGGTCGCTGTTCTTCCTCTAGATGGTACTGTTGGCCTATATTAACAGTTCATTTATTTGATTTACATTAAATACTGGATAAATAATTAAAATATAAAAAATAAAAATAACTTTACAGTTATTAACAGTTACAGGTTCTTCATCTGATTACAATGTTTCTTTTTTATTTTTCTATACCCATTAAAACCTAGAATCATGATATAATAAAAAAACAGAGCAGCATTACAGAGTTTTGAATTCTGATTGGTATTTATAGGCTTAATGTTATATTGGGTAGTATTTTTCTTTGTAGGTTCTTTCTGAGGACCTTAGTTCAATAAACTTAGCTTAACTAGTGAGATATGGTTCTGTGAAGGAGGTCCTAAAGCTGAAATGTTTTGAACACATGACCAAATTGGAAATTTAAATTTTCATCCAGTGGCAAGACATCTTAGAAATCAAAGGCAGTATAGGCCCTTAACTTTTAGACAAGAATTCATTAAAATGACATTTGGGTTTGGGAAAATACTTAGTGGTATTTTCTTCATCAAAAACGACACCAGGCAGAGCATAGAACAACTCAAAAAGTAGTGCAAGATCAGAAGATGTAGAGACCTGGCACATACAATCACCACGTTTCAGACACAACCAAATGGATTTCGCCATCCTCCTCTTCATGAAATGTTACGAAGAATTAGGGAAATTTGATTTGTGTTCTAAATCAATGGTCCCCGACCTTTGTGGCTTGGCGGCCCAGGTGGGGGGGAGAGGGGAACTGGGCCGTGCAAATAGTGGGCTGATGCGCATGTGCACACGCAGTCCTTGCACATGTGGCAGGCTGGCCCACAGCTTGACTTGCGCGGCCAACAGGTTGCTGCGTGCGAGTGCCTGCAGGCCTGCTGTTCAAACGAGTTGCATATACTCCAGCTAGCCATTTGCGTGGACCAGTTGTGACTAGGCTGCAGCCCAGGGGTTGGGTACCCCTGTTCTAAGTCAAAACTAACATACTTCCCATTTTGTTTTATAATCCCAAGTATATTTTGGATGGAAATAGCACAAAGTAAGCAAACAAAATCACCTTGTCTTGTAATTTAAATACATTTAAGTTATACCGAATAATTTGAATACTGTCATTTTTAGTACTACACCCATTAACTTGTGATACAGGGATATAGAAAAAAAAATTGGTTTCTTTTTTTTGTAGCAGAAAATATGATAGAAGCAAAAATGGGATTTAAACCAAAAGCAGAGGATTATTTTTCTGGGCTGGGTGGAGATTTGAAGATACAAGAAATTTGGAACCTGAGCAAATATGTGTTCTGAGAATCTGTACTGGGGAAGATATAGTAATTATTGTGTACTGATATATAAAAAAAAGCAGACAAATATATATAGTCTTGGAACTAACCCTTAATTTTATATTCTGTATTGTGCTCATAAATTAATCTGGTATAAAAGTTAATAAATCTCTAAGGAAAATCAAGCAGGATCTTAACCCAATTCAAACCATTTTTTTTATAAAAAGCTGCCTATTCTTTTGCACCTGAAGTGCTACAGAGTCTATCTACAAATTCTAAGGCAAGGTACCTCTATGTAGCCACATCTGCATGATGTCAAAATGATGACACTGCCATTGTGCAATTACATTCTTTCATTCGAACATTTGACTAACTTGGCCTAAGTTGCAGCATTTGCTTGATAGTGTTATCACATAAATATCATCATTTGCTCTCCTTGTAGAGGCCCATGCTTGGGATGAACTTCATTACAAGCCTATTTGTTGTAATAGTTGCTTGTTAAACAGATGCAAATGGTAAATCCTTTAAGCAGGCATTACAGCAGGCTTATAGAACATTATTTATATTTGCTTTAGATTCATCTAGCAATATACCAGTGGACTTTTCATCTAGTAGGTGTCCTTTCCCACTGTCTCCCTTCTAAGAAAAGAAGGATGTTATTGTGCGAAATAGGCAAGAGAATAAATTCAGTTCTATGAAAAAGTGTGAAGATTTTCTGAATTCCTGAATATTTTTCAGAGCTTCATGTGGTCCAACTAATACATATTATATATATTGAATCTGAATGAAAAAATAAAGTTTCATTTTTGTCTTATTCATTCCATAAACAAAGGTCATCCGTATGATATGCCAGTGTGAAAAATGTAGTTTTCCCTTAATTCAATCAGTTCTATTACAGATGTAACTAGGGCTGGGTTATGTGAGTGCTTCATTAAATAATCAGGGCTGATGTGTGCCAGCAACCCTACCCTGTGTAAATCTTGCAAATCTTGGCTCCTCATCAATGTGAAAGTCTTACCATATCAGTTCTACATGTTCAGACATGTTCAGTGTGAAAACTGTGAAAAACTATTTCTCCATTAATCCACGGTCAGAGACTGTCTTGAAATGGAGAAAGCTTGGAGATCAGTGAATACTACAAACAGTAGCCATCCTCTCAAAACCATTCTAAGAGCACAGCATACAGGAAATTAAAACCCAGGACAGCACGTAGGGATCTGAAGTGTTTTCTTGTCTTGACCAAATAGTCTACACAATATATCCACCTGAAAAAAACTGCTTAATTATATTATCAGGCAGTAGAGCTGTTATGGATAAAAGAATGGGTAAAATTAGAAAACAAAAGGATATTAACAATAGAAGGGCATGACCTGCAGGCAGGTTGGCATGCTTTATTATGGGATAAATGAAATAAAATGCATTTATATTTTTTCAGCACCAAATTAGGGAGGCATTAATTGGAATATGGACAAAGGAAAAAGAAAACCATTACATAAAACTGCCACGTTGGGTCTCACCAATGGAAGGGACAATATATCCAACAAATACAGAAAGGAAAAAATGATAAGATATAAAGAACTATTAGAGAACTGGGGGAATCTAAAATCAAAGGAGGAATTGAAGGATCAAGGTATAAAAATTGATTGGTGGTCTTATTTACAAATACAAACGAGATACAACATGGGAGAATTTGGAATACAGGGAACACCACATAAATTGGACCAAATTTTATTAGGTAAAGAGGACAAATTTATAATTAAAATATACAATTACTTATTGGAGGTCGACATGGAGGAAGAAATAATTAAAGGACCAATGCATGGGCAATGAACATTGGGAGAAATATACAACTTGAGGAATGGGAAAGACGGTGGAACAAGAACTGCAGACTCACATTGTCAACAGCTTATAAAGAATATTTATATAAAATGTTCTAGCGATGGCATTTACCACTGGCGAGACTAGCAAAAATGTATCCAAACATGAGACTTGAATGTTGGAAATATAAAAATAAGGAAGGAACCTATTACCACATGTGGCAATGCCAGAAAGCTACTAGTTATTGGGAACAGATAAAGAAATGGATTTACAAAATTACAGGTTGAATTGAATTGAATTGAATCCAGAAATATTCTTATTAGGGATGATAGACCAAATCCAAAAACACCTCCAGTGCATCATTATACATATAACAGCTGCAAAAATAGCTTATGCACAAAATTGGAAACGAGGTGTTTCAATAGAGACAGTCATAGGTAAAACTTTTGACTCTGCAGAAATGGGCAGATTAACACTGAAAATGAAAGGGACGGAAGAGAAGGAATATTATGTGGTCTGGAATAATTTGTATAGATGGATAGACCAAAAAAATAAAATCTATGACAATGGTTTGTAAATAGTTATATGGTGTATATGTCATTGTATGATTAATATGTCACAGGATGGTTAAAATGTCTGTCTTTATGTAAAAAGCAATAAAAATTAATTAAAAAAGAAAGAAAAAAACTGGTTAAAAAGGCATTATTGGGAGTAAGGTAGGAGCCACTATTTACTAAGAATAGTAATGCTTGTCTCAAATTTACCAAAAGGCACCTGGACAGTTTTCCAGATTTCTGAAGGAACATTTTATGGACAGATGAATCAAATATGAGCATTTTGCAATTACATGGAATTGTTATCTTTGTAGAAAAAAAAATATTGCATTCAACAGTATGAAACTCTCTCTTTCTCTCCCTTCCCCTCTGTTTCACTCCTGGTGAAAAAGCTTCCCATTTCACCAGGAGTGACTCTGCCACTTCTCAAGCATTAGGTCATACAGAAAAATACTGATCCCAAACATACAAAGAAGTCTGGAAGAGAATAGCTGCAGAAGAACAAATTTGATGTTTTGGAAAGACCAACTTAAAGAGAAAGGGGGTAGAGTCTGAAATGAACAATTCATGCTAGTAAACTCTCAAACATTATTGAGCTGAAGGAGATTGCAATGGAGAAATAGGCCAGCTGTATGAGAAATTGACCATCAAAGAAAGGAAGCATGTGGTTGTAATTAATGTAGTTGAAAGTGGTACAACTACTTACTGCCTCTAAGGGGAGGGAAGGACATTTCACAGGGGCATCACATAGTACAGGGATGTCAAACTTGGCAGTGTCACACGATGAATTGGAGCTTTTCCCCTCGTCATTAAACCGGCCGTGGCCGTGGCCAGCATGTGACGCATCTGGTCCATGGCCCGCGAGTTTGACAGCCTTGACATAGTAGATATCTTTGTTTATGAAATAAATGAATCAAGCACTGAACTTTTATTGCTATTTGCTCATGCACTTTTCTCACTTTATATGTCACTTTTATAATATTCATTGGAAAAAATATGCAGGGAAAAAAGGAGGTTAATGTTTTTTGCAAAATATATTTTTTTTTGGTCCCCCAAGTGAAAGTGTAGAGATTATGTCTGCTTGTTTTGGCTGTCCTTTGCTTTCTTCCCACCAGATAGGTTAAAGTTAGAGATATTGATTCATGGTTTATTACTATTTCTGCAAAACATGTACCCATGCTGTAATCACAAGTGTACAGTTGCAAGAAAAAGTATGTGAACCCCTTGGGATTATGTGGAGTTTTGCATGAATTGGTCATAAAATGTGTTCTGAACTTCATCTAAGTCACAACAATAAACACAGTCTGCTTAAAATAATAATACACAAACATTAGATGTTGCCATGGTTTAATTGAACATAACGTAAACATTCACAGGGCAGGGAGGAAAAAGTATGTGAACCTGTGGACTTAATACCTGGTTGACCCTCCTTTGGTGGCAATAACCTCAGCCAAACATTTCCTGTAGTTGCAGATCAGACCTGCACAACGGATCTGGAGTAATTGTGGACCACTCCTCTTCACAAAATTGTTTCAGTGTAGCAATATTCCTGGATGTCTGGTGTGAATCGCTCTCTTAAGGTCATGCCACAGCATTTCAATTGGGTTGAGGTCAGGACTCTGACTGGGCCACTCCAGAAGGCGTATTCTGTGCTGTTGAAGCCATTTTTTTGTTGAATTACTTGTATGCTTTGGATCATTTGTCCTGTTGCATCACCCATCCTCTGCGGAGCTTCAGTTGGCGGACAGATGGTTGTACATTTTCCTGCAAAATGTCTTGATAAACTCTGGAATTCATTGTCCCATCAATGACAACAATCCGTCCAGGCCCTGAGGCAGCAAAGCAGACCCAAACCATGATGCTCCCTCTGCCATGTTTTACAGTGAGGATGAGGTTTTGCTGTTGGTGTGCTGTGCCTTTTTTTCTCCACACATAGTGTTGTGTGTTCTTCCCAAACAACTCAATTTTGGTTTCATCTGTCCACAGTATATTTTGCCAGTAGTGCTGTGGGACATCCAGGTGCTCCTTTGCAAACTTCAAACGTGCTGCAATATTTTTTTTGGATAGCAATGGCTTCCTCCATGGTGTCCTCCCATATACTCCATTCTTGTTTAATGTTTTCCTTGTTGTATATGTGTCAGCACAAATGTTAGCATGTGCCAGGGACTTCTGTAGGTCTTTAGCGGACACTTTAGGATTCTTCTTTACCTCATGAAGAATTCTGCGCTGTGCTCTTGCAGTCATTTTTACAGGATGACCATGCCTAGGGAGAGTAGCAACAGTGCTAAACTGTCTCCATTTGTAGACAGTCTGTCTTACCATGGATATATGAACATCAAGGCTTTTGGAGATACTTTTGTAACCAGCTTCATGCAAGTCAACAGTTCTTGATCGTAGGTCTTCTGAGAGCTCTTTTCTGCGAGGCATGGTTCACATCAGACAG